>CAUYQU010009142.1:0-21896 GCA_963574635.1 Cheracebus regulus | reverse complement strand
TCAGTCCCCCTTTTAATCTGCCTTCCCGTAGCTCCACTCGCCAGTTAAAAGGGCGCACAGACCAGTAGATTTTGTACGGAGACCCACCGCGCCACGGCGCCGGCAAAGCAGCCGCGCCGGCCGAAACAGCCGCGCCGGCCGAAACAGCCGCGCCGGCCAAAACAGCCGCACTAGCGACCCGTGGGGCTGCTCCGCCTGGGAATCTCCTGGTCTGGCGTAATAAAAATCCGTCTGGAAATGCGGCGTCCACTCACCCTCTGCACTTTCACTGGGAGCTGCAATCCTGAGCTGCTCCTAATCCGCCATCTTGGATCACTCTACTTAAATTCTTATAAAAGGTTCCTATGAGAAAAGATTTTAAAATATCTCTTAATTGTGTTGTAGCTTATACATTTCTATTTATTTTATATATAAAGTACACATAATTATCTTACTTGTTTTCACATTTGATATATTATGGTTTTATATATTTCCAATATAATTTTTAAAAGGTAATGATTTCAACTATAATGAATTCTGAAAACTGAAGAGAATCTGTCTATAAATTTCAGTATGCTAAATAAAAAGGAAATAACTTGTTCCAAGTGGGACATACATACATTATGTGAGTTACTTACCTGGCAAGGGAGTTATGAGGTGGTTTTCCCAGGGTAAAGTTCATTCATTGCACTCCGGATGTGCTGACCACTATGATTTCCCCAGCTGTGGGAAATTCGACTGCATAATTTTTGATAGGGGGACTGTGTGGCACGTTCCCCTGGTCTTCACAGTTTAAGAACAGGTTTTTGGCCGGGTGTAGTGGCTCATGTCTGTAATCCTAGCACTTTGGAAGGTTGAGGCAGGCGGATTGCCTGAGCTCAGGAGTTCAAGACCAGTCTGGGCAACACGGTGAAAACCCTGTCTCTACTAAAAAATACAAAAAATTAGCTGAGTGTGTCAGCGTGTGTCTGTAGTCCCAGCTATTCGGGAAGCTGAGGCAGGAGAATGGCTTGAACCCAGGAGGCAGAAGTTGCAGTGAGCCAAGATTGCATCATTGCACTTCCAGCCTGGGCGACAGAGCAAGACTCCGTCTCCAAAAAACAAAAAACAACAACAGGTTTTCTCTGTTTATTTTTATTTACAAAAATAAAAAAGTGAATCAGTGGTTCTCAAGCAGCAGTGATTGTGTCCCCTAGGGGACAGTTTTGGTTGTTACAACTTGGGGTGTGTTGCTATTGGGAGCTATTGGGTAGAGGGCCAGGATGCTACTAAACATCCCAAAGTGCACAGGATAGCCCCCCAGAACTAAGAATTATCCAGCCTGTACTCTTAGCAGTGTCACGGCCAAGAAACTCTGGTCTGTTCTGTATGGAAAGCTATTTTACTAATATTTTAGTTATTTTCAATGAGGATTTAAAGAATTCAGCATATTCTTTGATGACCTAAAATGGGACTTTGAGGCAATTCTTTAAAAAATATTTTATGGCCAGGTGCAGTGGCTCACGCCTGTAATCCTACCACTTTGGGAGGTCAGGTGGACGGATCACAAGGTCAGGGGATCAAGACCATCCTGGCTATGGTGAAACCCTGTCTCTACTAAAAATAAAAAAATTAGCCGAGTGTGGTGGCACACAGTTGTAGTCTCAGCTACTTGGGAGGCTGAGGCAGAAGAATTGCTTGAACCAGGAAGGCAGAGGTTGTACTGAGCTGAGTTCGCACCACTGCACTCTAGCCTGGGCGACAGAATGGAGTATAAAATGTAAAATATAAAAAAGTATAAAATATAAAAATGTATTTTATATTTTATATGAAATTTTACAATGAGGCTGGGTGCAGTGGCTCACACATATAATCTCAACACTGGGAGGCCCAGGCAAGTGGATCCTGTGAGGCCAAGAGTTTAAGACTAGCCTGGCACCAGGGCAAAACCCTGTCTCTGTAAAAAATACAAAAAAAATAGCCGAGCATAGAGGTGCATGCTTGTGTTTGCAGCTACTCAGGAGGCTGAGTCAGGAGAATCACTTAAGCCCAAGAGGTTGAGGCTATGGTGAGCTATGCCCGCGCCACTGCACTCCAGCTTGGGCGACAAAATGAGACCCTGTCTCACTTAAAAAAAAAATTAAAAGTGAAATATACACACAGAATACTACTTACCAGTCAAAATAAATGAACGATTCGTACAGGCAACAACTTGAATGGATCTCAGGGGTATGATCCTTAGTGGAAAAGGGAGTCTCAGGTTTCATACTGCATGGCTCCATTGAGAGAACATCTTTGAAATAGCAAAATTATAGACATAGAGAACAGATCAGAGGTTGCCAGCGTGTGGGAAGGGGGGGTACAGCTATAAAGGGGTAGCATCAGGCGGTTTCTTTGTGCTAAGGGAATAATTCTGCATCTTGATTGTAGTGGTTATACTATACATGGGATAAAATTGTGTAGAATTATATTCTGCCCCCATTCCTCACCTGTATCACATACACACAAGTGACTACGTATAAGATCTGAATAGGCTGGGTGCAATGGCTCACACTTGTAATCTGAGGACTTTGAGAGGCCGAGGCAGGCGGATCACCTGAGGTCAGGAGTTCGAGACCAGCCTGGCCAACATGGTGAAACCCTGTCTCTACTGAAAATGCAAAAATAGCCGAGCGTGGTGGTGGGCACCTGTAATCCCAGCTACTTGGGAGGCTGAGGCAGGAGAATCACTTGAACCCAGGAGGCAGAAGTTGCAGTGAGTAAAGCTTGTTCCATTGCACTCCAGTCTGGGTGACAGAGCGAGACTCCATCTCAAAAACAAAAAAACCAGAAACATGAATCAAGTTAGCAGTTCCATTAACAATAATGTGCTGATGTCATTTTCTGGTTTTGGGATTGTGCTTTAGTTAGTAAGATGTTTACCATTTGGGGAATCTAAGTGAAGGGTACGCAGGGCACTGTGTTATTTTTATAACTTCTATGAGTGAAAACAAACAGAAACACATATGTATAGAAAACACTACTCCCAATTTTTCGTTATTAGATTCAGTGGACATAAAATTATTGTTACACTGATACAAAAGCTTGTAGATGTTTACTCTGTCTTTCTATACTTAGCGTGCTGGAGACTGAGAACAGTGGGAGGACACCAATCAGTGGTCCACACTAGGATCACTGAACTCCACTAGGAACTTTCACAATAATTTTACTTTCCTTAATGCATTTATTTTCATGATCACCTGTAAAATCGGGGACTATCATAGGAGATTCTTACTTTTTTTGCTGTTATCAAATAAGAAAACTCCATTATCTTTTTCGTAGTTAATGTCCCCTACTTTCGAAGTATTTGTAAGTTTTTATCATTCTCTCCTTTTAAATTATCTTTATTGGTTTTCTTTCCCTCATGATTTTTTTTTAAATTAAGACAGCTTTATAATATAAAGAATTTATATTGGCTGGGTATGGTGGGTTATGCCTGTAATCCCAGCACTTTGGGAGGCCGAGGTGGGCAGATTGCTTGAGTTCAGGAGTTGAAGACCAGCCTGGGCAACATGGTAAAACACCATCTCTACAAAAAATACAAAAATTAGCCAGTTGTGGTGGTGCCTGCTTGTAGTCCCAGCTATTTCAGGGGCTGAGGCAAGAATATTGCTTGAGCCTGGGAGATGGCGGTTGCAGTGACTTGAGATCGTGCCATTGCACTCCAGCCTGGGAGACAGAGCAAGACTCCATCTCAAAATGCCAGATATAGGTGATGTGTAGGAAGCCAGCAAATCACACTGCCAGGTTTGTATATATGCAACAATCTTGCATGTTCTTCACATGTACATCAAAACCTAAAATGCAAAAAAAAAAAAAGGGGAAAGAAAATAAATAAAAATTTATATCTTGGTCCAATTGTGTATATTTCTTTTTTCTTTTCTTTTTGTTTTTTGAGACAGTCTCTTCTGTTGTCCAGAGTGCAGTGGTGCGATCATAGCTTGCTGCAGCCTTAAACTCCTGGGCTCAAGCAATCCTCCCTCTTCAGCCTCCTGAGTAGCTGGATTCTAGGCACGTGCCACCATGCTCGACTAATTTATTTATTTATTTATTTTTATTATTATTTTTGGAGACAGAGTCTCACTTTGTCCTCCAGGCTGGAGTGCAGAGGCTCTATCTCGGCTCACTGCAACCTCCGCCTTGGGTTCAAGTGATTCTCTTTCCTCAGCCTCTCGAGTAGCTGGGATTACAGTGCCTGTCACCACGCCTGGCTAATTTTTATATTTTTAGTAGAGATGGGATTTCGCCATGTAGGCCAGGCTGGTTTTGAACTCCTGACCTCAGGTGATCTGCTTGCCTCGGCCTCCCAAAGTGCTGGGATTACAGATGTAAGCCACCGTGCACGGCCTGCCTTTATTATTTTTTGAAATGTGGTCTCCTTATGTTGCCTTGGCTGGTCTCAAACTCCTCTGCTTCAGCCTCCCGAAGCAATGGAATTGCTGGTGTGAAACACCACTCTTGGATATGTATGCTTCTCTCCATGTATTTTAATGTAATTTAGTCATGTATATGCACTTTTGAATGCTGCCCTTTTACTTTGATAATATTGTCACATCAGATTTATACTATGGTCACTTATTCTCTTACTAGTGAGTTTGGTGGGGTTTACCCCCTAAATTTTCTTTGATGTCGTTTTTTACTGCTTTCTGTATGTGTCTTTCCAGTCTCTATCATCAGTTTCATACTTGTATCCTCCTCTGTTTTCTTTACTTGCAGCTGTCACTACCTTCTGAATTTGTGATAAATCCTGTGTCCTCAGTTCTACCTTCTTTGTTGAAGTTTTATTTATTTTTATTGTTCATAAATAATGGGACATTTCTAATTGGATGGTTTTTCTAAATTTTTCCTTTAGGAATTTAAACTTTGGGATAATGAACTGCAGTATGTGGACCAACTTCTCAAAGAGGATGTGAGAAATAACTCTGTCTGGAACCAAAGATACTTCGTCATTTCTAATACCACTGGCTACAATGATCATGCTCTATTGGAGAGAGAAGTCCAGTTAGTAATCTCCTTCACTTGCTCGTTCATTACAGACATCTTTGCATGCCTACCATGTCTCAGGCATTGGGGATATAGCAGATCAAGATCCTACCCCATGGAACTAAAAGAGGACAGAGTACTGAGTGAAACATACAATGATAGATTTACAAATAACGTAGTATACCTCTACTTGTAGTATCTTAAGTTTCTTGAAATATTGCTACTGGAGATTGAAAAGAATTCCAGTGTTATGGGGTATTGTCTAAGAAGCTTTATTTTAAAACTATCTCATTAAATTCTGTTGCATTTTAGATAATCATCTCTAGATGCCGTGTTACCCTAATGCAGGATTTGGGGCTGGATAAGTTTTGGTTGTAGGGGGCTGTCCTGTGTTTTGTAGGGTGTTTAGCAGCATCCTGTCCTTAAACAAAAATGTTTTCAGACATTGCCAGCTGTCCCCTGAGAAGTGAAGTCACCCTCAAGTTGAGAACCACTGTACAAAGAGCTATTATTAGAGCTAGAAATTTCTGAATTGGCATCAATTTCTATGTTGTATCCATAAACATTAGTAGCCACGATTTTTCTGACCTTACTTGTCCATTGTATCTGAGTGTCTGTTTCACAATTTGAACAGGTTTACTGTTTTTAGAGCCTGATGAGATGGGAGTCATAATTTTAGTATAGACATGTTTGAACGACTGTTGGGCGGAGCTGATTTGCCTGGTGCACCTGCCTGTCATCCTCCAAGCCCTTGCTTTTGCCTGGATTGAGGCAGCTTGCTTTTATTTTATCTGCTCTATACAAGATTCTGGTGACTTGAAATTTATAAAAGGCTTCAATCCATGTCTCTCTCTAATCCCCTGCTTTGGACTTATGTCTGGAGCACACACTACCCCTGAAGCACACTTTATGCTTTCTTTTTATTGCTCTCCTATATAAAGCTGTATAAAGCATACCTGGTTTTTTGAGCCTTGCACGTATTATGGTTGGGTTTTTTTTGTATATATAAGTTGAAGGTTCGTGGCAGTCTTGCATTGAGCAAGTCTATCAGTGCCATTTTTATAACAGCATGTGCTCACTTTGTGTCTTTGTGTCACGTTTTGGTACTCAGTAGTTCACATTTTTTCATAATCATTATATCTGTTCTAGTGATTTGTGATCAGTCATCTTTGATCAGTCATCTGTTGTAATTGTTTGGGAGTGCCACAAACTGCACCCATATAAAATAGCGAATATCACTGTTGCATGTGTTCCCTCATCTCTCTCCCTCACCTCAGGCCTCTCTATTCCCTGAGACACAACAATATTGACATTAAGCCAATTAACCCTGCAGTGTCCTCTGAGTGTTCAATGAAAGGAAGAGCCACAGCCTCTCACTTTAAATAAAAAACTAGAAGTGATTAAGCTTAGTGAGGAATGCATGTCAAAAGCTGAGATAGGTCCAAAGCTAAGCCTTTTGCACCAAACAGTTAGTCATATTGTGAATGCACAAAAAGTTATTGAAAGAAATTAAAAGTGCTGCTCCAGTGAACACATGGACAAAACAGCATTATTGCTGATACAGAAGAAGTTTGGCCTGGATAAAAGATCAGACCAACCACAGCATTCCCTTAACCCAAAGCCTAATCCAGAGGAAGGCCTTATTCTCTTTAATTCGATGAAGGCTGAGAGAAGTGAGGAAGCTAAAGAAGAGAATTTGGATGCTAGCAGAGGTTGGTTCATGAGGTGGAAGAAGGACGCCATCTCCATAGCATGAAAGTACAAGGTGAAGCAGCAAGTTCTGCTGCAGAAGCTGCAGCAAGTTCTCCAGAAGATATAGTTCAGATCACTGATGAAGGTGGCTGTGTATACACAGAAGATTTTCAGTGTAAACAGCTTTGAATTGGAAGAAGATACCATCTAGGACTTTCCATAGCCAGAGAGAAAGCACTGCTTCAGAGCTTCACACAGCTGGCAGAATCTTGTTAGAGGCTAATGCAGCTGGTGACTTGAAGTTTAAACCAGTGGTCAATGACCATTCTGGAAATCCTAGAGCCCTTAAGAATTATACTGAATCTTCTCTGCCTGTGCTCTATAAATGGAACAACAAAGACAAGATGACAGCACATCTGTTTACAGCATGGTTTACTGAAAATTCTAAGCCCTCTTTGAGGCCTATTGTTCAGAAAAATTTCTTTGAAAGTATTACTGGTCATTGACAATGGACCTGGTCGCCCATGAGCTCTAATGGAGATGTTCAAAGAGATGCTGTTTTCATGCCTGCGAACACAACATCTGTTCGGCAGCCCTGGAAAAAGGAGTCATTTTGATTTTAAAGTCTTACTGTTTAAGAAATACATTTTGTAAGACTATAGCTGCCATAGATAATGATTCCTCCAGTGAATCTGCGCAGTCAATTGAAAATCTTCTGGAAAGAATTCACCATTCTAGGTGCTATTAGGAATATTCGTGATTCACAGGAGGAGGTCAAAATATCAACATTAACAGGAGTTTGGAAGAAGTTGATTCCAGCCCTCATGGATGACTTTGAGGGGTTCAAGACCTTAGAGCAAGGAGGAACTGCTGCTGTGGTGGAAAGAGCAAGGAAACTAGAATTAGAAGTGGAGCCTGAAGATGTGACTGAACTGCTGCATCATGATAATACTTCATCAGATGAGGAGTTGCTTCTTATGGATGAGCAAAGGAAGTAGTTGCTTAAGATGGAATCTACTCTTGGTAACAACGTTGTGAACATCGTTGAAATGACAACAAAGGATTTTTAATATCTTGCCTGTTACCTAAACTTAGTTGATAAAGCAGCAGCAGGATTTGAGAGGATTGACTCCAGTTTTGAAAAGTTTTACTGTGAGTAAAATGCTGTCAGCATCACATGCTACAGAGAAATCTTTTATTGTTGTCTTATTTTAAGAAATTGCCACAGCCACCTCATCCTTCAGCACCCAGCACCCTACCCTGATCAGTCAGCAGCCATCAACATGGGGGCCACACCCTCCACCAGCAGAAAGATTACGACTTGCTGACGGCTCAGATGATCATTAGCATTTTTTAGCAATAAAGTATTTTTAAATTGAGGTATGTACATTGTTTTTTTAGATATGATGCTATTGCATACTAGACTACAATACAGTGTAAACATAATTTATGTTCTGGGAAACAGAAAAGTCACGCAACTTGCTTAATTGTGATAAAATTGCTTTATTGAGATGGTCTACAACAGAACCTTTGATATCTGCAAGGTATGCCTGTACTGTTTAATATGGTAGTGACCAGCCACATATAGCTATTTAAGTTTCAATGAGTATGATTATAAAAAAATTAAAAATACAGTTCTTCCATTGCACATGTCCTATTTCAGGTGTTCAGTACCCACATGTGGCTAGTGATTACCATATTGGACAGCACATACAAAGAACATTTCTATCATCACTGGCAGATTTATTGAACATTACTGGTCTAAAGACAGAGTAGTTAAGAGTAACAAAGTATTTTAAAAATTGAATATGAAGAGTTTTGAAAATGCAAATTTTTAGCTTTTCCGGAGGCAGATCACTACCTATTTCACAATAGGCAGACCCTACTGTCAAACAGAAACAGAAATACAGAAATAATTGCCCACTAATCTAAAAGAGCTTCCTATATTTAATAATTATTTTCCTTTTAAGATAGGTAAAGGAAGTATTTAAGATGTTAAGAGTAGCTGTAGGTATCTAGAATTTACAGTTGGTTAACTTTTAACTCTAAGCATACAGATAGATGTGCATAATTATTTTTGTCATCTTTTTATTATAAAAGTAATGCAGTGTAGTTATGGGGGAAATTGTACTAAATTCTATGAAGTAAAAAGTCAAAGTCTCTTACTGTGCTTCATCCCACATCCCATTTTCCAGAGTGAGCTATAATTGGGTGAATTTCCCCAAACTTTATAAATACACTTGCAAACGTTTATACACAGCAACCTAGATAATAATGTTATAGGCATTGCCTTTTCACTTAATGTGTCATGGCCCTTTTTCTAGACTATGAATGCATAGTCTTCTAGTACTACCAATAACAGCATTTATCAAGCATTTACACTATGTGCAGCTAATTCTAACAGCTCTCTGAGACACTTCATGAAGAACTTGAGGTTCTAGATAATTCTGTAATTTGCCTAAGAGCACATAGATAATTTATGGGGCCAGGATTTGAAGCTAGGGAGCCTGACCTCAAAGTTCATGGGTTTGTTTTGTTTTGTTTTGTTTTCCTAAGAGAGAGGGTTTCACTCTGTTACCCAGTCTGGAGTGCTCTCTGCTGCTTTGAGCTCCTGGGCTTAAGGAACCCTCCCACATCAGCCTCCGAGTAGCTGAGACTACAGGCATGTGCCACTGCTCCCGGCTAATTGTTAAAATTTTTTGTGGAGATAAGGTCTCCCTATGTTGGCCAGAATGGTCTTATCTCCTGGCTTCAAGTCTTTCTGCTTTGACCTATGAAAGCGCTGGGATTACAGATGTGAGCCATCATGTGCAGCTAAGGTTAATGTTTTAACCATAAAAATAGGTAATACTTTAGTACACATGTATGTAAATAAAAATTTAGATATTGCCAACATGAAATTAAGTATCTTAAACAAGGACCAGCTAAGACCTGGAAGGACATGATTTCACAAATAATTGGAAACATTAAATAATGTAAAAGTAGTTGGAGAAATATTTTTATAATGTTGAATGAGTTTATTATTACTCTGTGGGAAAAAAAAATCTTATAGTAACAGCACTGCAGCAGAACCAAGACTATCAAGCTTTAGTCAGTGACTTACTCATCTGAGCAAGTATGTGGTGAAGCAAGTTGTGTAGCTCCCTTAGGATTTGTGGTAATCAGGTCTGAATTATATTTCATCTGTTTAAGGGGAAGACAAAGGTATGGAGCATCCATTTTGACAGAATCATGTCACAGTTTACCAGTCATTTTGCTTTGGAATATAAGAAATACATTCTTGGGTTGGTTTTTCATTTTTATTGTTTGCCTATATAATTTCCATGCTGTTTTTTAATGATAGCTAAGATTATGTAAATTGTCCTATTTCAGTGACTAAGGATTTGTTGGGATATAAGTAGAGCTTAGACTGTTTTCCCAAGGGTGCTTTACCAATAAATGGAAAGTCTCCTTTTAGGCTGATGTTTCCTTCAAAAGGAAAATTTTCCATATTATTTAAAGGAATTTGTTTTCTTACTTTCTTTTTTTTGAGATGGAATTTTGCTCTTGTTGCCCAAGCTGGAATTCAATGGTGTGATCTTGGCTCACTGCAACCTCTGACTGCTAGGTTCAAGTGACTCTACTGCCTCAGCCTCCCAAGTAGCTGGGATTACAGACATGTGCCACCATGCCCGGCTAATTTTGTATTTTATTTATTTTTTAAATTAGTTAATTAATTAATTAATTTTTGAGACAGAGTCTTGGTCTGTTGCCAGGCTAGAGTGCAGTGGTGCGATTTCGGCTCACTACAACCTACACCTCCCTTATTCAAGTAATTCTCCTGCCTCAGCCTCCTGTGTAGCTGGGACTACAGGCGTGTGTCACCACGCCCAGCTACTTTTTGTATTTTTAGTAGAGACGGGCTTTCACCATGTTGGCCAGGATGGTCTTGATCTTTTGAGCTCATGATTCACCCACCCCAGCCTCCCAAAGTGTTGGGATTACAGGCGTGAGCCACCATTCCCGGCCTAATTTTGTATTTTTAGTAGAGATGGTTTCTCCATGTTGGACAGGCTGGTCTCGAACTCCCAACCTCAGGTGATTCACCCGCCTCAGCCTCCCAGAGTGCTGGGATTACAGGCATGAGCCACTGTGCCTGGCCTTAAAGGAAATATTTCATGTTAATTTTTGTTCCCGTTGTAAATTGAAGCTTTTAGATTAGTTATGTGTCCTTCCCTAGAACTGAATTGACAGCTGCAGCCTCAAGGATTCTCTGATTTAAATATGACCTGGAGAGGTGCCACAGTCCACTAAGAGAGATGACGCTGACACAAGTGAAAATATGTTTCCAAAGCTGTGCCACAATCTTATTAAAACTGTGTCTCATCATTGCAGTGTTCTTTTAAAACTGTATATACATTTTTCTTGCAGATACACACTGGAAATGATTAAACTAGTCCCACATAACGAAAGTGCATGGAACTATTTGAAAGGGTAAGAAGTTGTTGTTGTTTTATTATTAAAAAAAAAAAAAAAAAAAAAAAAACAAAGTGGCTATATGATGCATCATGGAGTATATTCCATAATCAGATTCTAGAAGGATAGTAAATAATTTTTCATTTTTCTAGACCTAAGAGTAGAAGCATAACAGCATTATGGAAACTCTGGAAAAGTGCCCTCTACCCTTTTCTGCACCTCCCAAACACCTGCCAACACCGTTTTCAGAATAATCCACCAGGAAATAATGCCATTTTAATTGTATTGATGAATCCTGTAGTCTTTTTTTTTTTTTTCGAGACGGAGTCACACTCTGTCTTGTCTCTAGGCTGGAGTGCGGTGGCACAGTCTTGGCTCACTGCAACCTTCACCTCCCGGGTTCAAGTGATTCTCCTGCGTCAGCCTCCTGAGTAGCTAGGACTACAGGCACACGCTGCCATGCTGGCTAATTTTTGTATTTTTTTTTTATTATACTTTAAATTCTGGGGTACATGTGCAGATCATACAGGATTGTTACATAGGTATACACATGCCATGGTGGTTTGCTGCATCCATCCACTTGTCATCTACGTTAGGTATTTCTCCTAACGTTATTCCTCCCCAAACCCCCCACCAACTGCTATCCCTCCCCAAGCTCCCCCACCCATCAACAGCCCTGGTGTGTGATGTTCCCCTCCCTGTGTCCATGTTCTCATTGAGAACATGCAGTGTTTGGTTTTTTGTTCTTTTGTCAGTTTGCTGAGAATGACGGTTTTCAGCTTCATCCATGTCCTTGCAAAGGACATTAACTCATCTTTTTTTATGGCTGCATAGTATTCCATGGCATATGTGTACCACATTTTCTTTATCCAGTCTCTCATTGATGGGCATTTGGGTTGGTTTCAAGTCTTTGCTATTGTAAACAGTGCTGCAGTGAACATACATATACATGTGTCTTTATAATAGAATGATTTATAATCCTTTGGGTAAATACCCAGTAATGGGATTGCTGGGTCAAATGGTATTTCTGTTTCTAGATCCTTGAGGAATCGCCACACTGTCTTCCACAATGGTTGAACTAATTTACACTCTCACCAACAGTGTAAAAGTGTTCCTATTTCTCCACATCCTCTCCAGCATCTGTTGGCTCCAGATTTTTTAATGATTGCCATTCTAACTAGTGTGAAATGGTATCTCAATGGGGTTTTGATTTGCATTTCTCTGATGACCAGTGATGGTGAGCATTTTTTCATATGTTTGTTGGCCACATAAATGTCTTCTTTGGAAAAGTGTCTGTTCATATCCTTTGCCCACTTTTTGATGAGGTTTTTTTTTTCTTGTAAATTGGTTTAAGTTCTTTGTAGATTCTAGATGTTAGCCCTTTGTCAGATGGTTAGATTGCAAAATTTTTTTCCCATTCTGTTGGTTGCTGGTTCACTCTAATGACTGTTTATTTTGCTGTGCAGAAGCTCTTAAGTTTAATTAGATCCCATTTGTCTATTTTGGCTTTTGTTGCCATTGTTTTTGGTGTTTTCATTATGAAGTCCTTGCCTATACCCACGTCCTGAATGGTACTGCCTAGGTTTTCTTATAGGGTTTTTATGGTGTTAGGTCTTATGTTTAAATCTTTAATCCATCTGGAGTTAATTTTTGTATAAGGTATAAGGAAGGGGTCCAGTTTCCGCTTTCTGAACATGGCTAGGCAGTTTTCCCAACACCATTTATTAAACAGGGGATCCTTTCCCCATTGCTTGTTTTTGTCACGTTTGTCAGAGATCAGTTGGTTGTAGATGTGGTGTTACTTCCGAGGCCTCTGTTCTGTTCCATTGGTCTATATCTCTGTTTCGGCACCAGTACCATGCTATTTTGATTACTGTAGTCTTGTAGTATAGTCTGAAGTCAGGGAGCGTGATGCCTGCAGCTTTGTTCTTTTTGCTTAGGATTATCTTGGCCATGCGGGCTCTTCTTTGGCTCCATATGTAGTTTAAGGTGGTATTTTCCAATTCTGTGAAGAAGTTTAATGGTAGCTTGATGGGGATAGCACTGAATCTATAAAATTACTTTGGGCAGTATGGCCATTTTCATGATACTGATTTTTCCTAACCATGAGCATGGAACGTTTTTTCATCTGTTTGTATCCTCTCTTATTTCCTTGAGCAGTGGTTTGTAGTTCTCCTTGAAGAGGCCCTTCACATCCCTTGTTAGTTATATTCCTAGGTTATTTCTCTTTGTAGCAGTTGTGAATGGGAGTTCACTCACGATTTGGCTCTCTGTTTGTCTGTTACTGGGGTATAGGAATGCTTGTGATTTTTGCACATTAATTTTGTATCCTGAGACTTTGCTGAAGTTGCTTATCATCTTAAGGAGATTTTGGGCTGAGACAGTAGGGTCTTCTAAACATACAATCATGTCGTCTGCAAATAGAGACAATTTGACTTCCTCTTTTCCTAATTGAATACCCTTTATTTCTTTTTCTTGCCTGATTGCTCTGGCCAGAACTTCCAATACTATGTTGAATAGGAGTGGTGAGAGAGGGCACCCTTGTCTTGTGCCAGTTTTCAAAGAAAATGCTTCCAGTTTTTGCCCATTCAGTATGATATTGGCTGTGGGTTTGTCATAAATAGCTTTTATTTTGAGATACGTTCCATTGATACCTAGTTTATTAAGAGTTTTTAGCATAAAGGGCTGTTGAATTTTGTCAGAGGCCTTCTCTGCATCTGTTGAGATAATCATGTGGTTATTGTCTTTGGTTCTGTTTATGTGACGGATTACGTTTATAGATTTGCATATGTTGAACCAGCCTTGCATCCCAGGGATGAAGCCGAGTTGATCGTGATGGATAAGCTTTTTGATGTGCTGCTGGATTCAGTTTGCCAGTATTTTTTTTGAAGATTTTCGCATCAATGTTTATCATGGATATTGCCTGAATTTTTTTTTTAGTTGTGTTTCTGCCAGATTTTGGTATCAGGATGATGTTGGTTTCATAAAATGAGTTAGGGAGGATTCTCTCTTTTTATATTGTTTGGAATAGCTTCAGAAGGAATGGTACCAGCTCCTCTTTGTACGTCTGGTAGAATTCGGCTATGAACTGTCTAGTCCTGGACTTTTTTTGGTTCATAAGCTATTAATTGCTGCCTCAATTTCAGACCTTGTTATTGGTCTACTCAGGGATTCAGCTTCTTACTGGTTTAGTCTTGGGAGGGTGTAAGTGTCCAGCAGATCATCATCCATTTCTTCTAGATTTACTGGTTTATATGCATAGAGGTGTCTGTAGTAATCTCTGATAGTAGTTTGTATTTCTGTTGAATTGGTGGTGATATTCCATTTATCATTTTTTATTGCATCTATTCAATTCTTCTTTTTTATTCTGGCTAATGGTCTATATATTTTGTTGATCTTTTCAAAAAATCAGCTCCTGGATTCATTCATTTTTTGAAGGGTTTTTTGTGTTTCTATCTCCTTCAGTTCTGCTCTGATCTTAGTTATTTCTTGTCTTCTGCTAGCTTTTGAATTTGTTTGATCTTGCTTCTCTAGTTCTTTTAATTGTGACATTAGGGTATCAATTTTATATCTTTCTTTGCTTCTCTTGTGGGCATTTAGTGCTATAAATTTTCCTCTAGACACTGCTTTAAATGTGTCCCAGAGATTCTAGTACATTATGTCTTTGTTCTCATTTGGTTTTGAAGAACATCTTTATATCTGCCTTCTTTTCACTATCCAGTAGTCGTTCAGGAGCAGGTTGTTCAGTTTCCATGTAGTTGTGCAGTTTTGAGTGAGTTTCTTAGCCCTGAGTTACAATTTGATTGCACTGTGGTCTGAGAGACTGGTTTTTACGATTTCTGTTCTTTTGCATTTACTGAGGAGTGGTTTACTTCCAATTATGTGGTCAATTTTAGAGTAGGTGCAATGTGGTGCTGAGAAGAATGTATATTCTGTGGATTTGGGGTAGAGAGTTCTGTAGATGTCTATTAGGTACACGTCATCCAGATCTGAGTTCAAGTCCTGGATATCCTTGTTAATTTTCTGTCTCGTTGATCTGTCTAATATTGACAGTGGAGTGTTAAAGTCTCCTACTATTATTTTATGGGAGTCTAAGTCTCTTTGTAAGTAGTTAAGAACTTGCTTTATGTATCTGAGTGCTCCTGTATTGGGTATATATATATCTAGGATAGTTAGCTCTTGTTGCATTGATCCTTTTACCATTATGTAATGCCCTTCTTTGTCTCTTTTGACCTTTGTTGGTTTAAAGTCCATTTTATTAGAGACTAGGATTGCAACTCCTGCTTTTTTGTGCTCTCCATTTGTTTGGTAAGTCTTCCTACATGCCTTTGTTTTGAGTCTATGTATGTCTTTGCACGTGAGATGTGTCTCCTGAATACAGCACACTGATGGGTCTTGACTCTTTATCCAATTTGCCAGTCTGTGCCTTTTGATTGGGGGCATTTAGCCCATTTACATTTAAGGTTAATATTGTTATGTGTGAATTTGATCCTGCCATTTTGATACTAGCTAATTGTTTTACCCATTAGTTGATGCAGTTCTTTATTGTGTCAATGGTCTTTATCATTTGGTATGTTTTTGCAGTGGCTGATACTGGTTGTTCCTTTCCATGTTTAATTCTTCCTTCAGGAGCTCTTGTAAGGCAGGCCTGGTGGTGATGAAATGTCTCAGCAGTTGCTTGTCTGTAAAGGATTTTATTTCTACTTCACTTATGAAGCTTAGTTTGGCTGGATATGAAATTCTGGGTTGAGAGTTCTTTTATTTGAGGATGTTGAATATTGGCCCCCACTCTCTTCTGGCTTGTAGGGTTTCTGCTGAGAGATCTGCTGTGAGTCTGATGGGCTTTCCTTTGTGGGTAACTTGACCTTTCTCTCTGGCTGCCCTTAGCATTTTTCCTTCAATTTAACCCTGGTGAATCTGACGATTATGTCCCTTGGGGTTGCTCTTCTTGAGGAATATCTTTGTGGTGTTCTCTGTATTTCCTTGATTTGAATATTGGCCTGCCTTGCTAGATTGAGAAAGTTCTCCTGGATAATATCCTGAAGAGTGTTTTACAGCTTGGTTTCATTCTCCCTGTCACATTCAGGTACACTGATCAAACGTAAATTAGGTCTTTTCACATAATCTCATATTTCTTGGAGGCTTTGTTCATTTATTTTCACTCTTTTTTCTCTAATCTTGCCTTCTTGTTTTACTTCATTGAATTGATCTTCAATCTCTGATATCCTTTCTTCTGCTTGATCAATTTGGCTATTGAAACTTGTGTATGCTTTTCGAAGTTCTTGTGCTGTGTTTTTCAGCTCCATCAAGTCATTTAGGTTCTTCTCTAAGCTATTCTA
The DNA here is from genome assembly GCA_963574635.1 of Cheracebus regulus. NCBI lineage: Eukaryota > Metazoa > Chordata > Mammalia > Primates > Pitheciidae > Cheracebus > Cheracebus regulus. The sequence continues at coordinate 5,430 of CAUYQU010009142.1, read as the reverse complement.
GTTAGCATTTTGTCTAACCTTTTTTCAAGGTTCTTAGTTTCTTTGCATTGGGTTAGAACATGCTCCTTTAGCTCAGAGAAGTTTGTTATTACCCACCTTCTGAAGCCTGCTTCTGTCAATTTGTCAAACTCATTCTCCATCCAATTTTGCTGGTAAGGAGTTGTGATCCCTTGGAGGAGGAGGAGCATTCTGGTTTTTGATGGTTTCAGACTTTTTGCACTGGTTTCTTTCCATCTTCATGGATTTATCTACCTTTGTTCTTTGAAGTTGGTGACTTTCAGATGGGGTCTCTGAGTGGATGCTCTTTCTGTTGATGTTGAAGCTATTTCTTTCTGTTTTTAGTTTTCCTTGTAACAGGCCCCTCTGCTACAGGATTGTTGGAGGCCCACTCCAGACCCTGCTTGCCTGGGAGTCATCCACGGGGGCTGCAGAACCACAAGGATTGCTGCCTGTTTCTTCCTCTGGTAGCTTTGTTCCAGAAGGGTACCTGCCAGGGGTCAGCCAGAGCGTTCCTGTATGAGGTGTCTTTTTGGATTTACAGGGGTCAGGGAGCCACTTGAGGAGGCAGTCTTATCAGAGCTCTGTCCCTTATCAGAGCTCTGTCCCTTATCAGAGCTCAAGTGCTATGCTGGGAGCTCCATTGTTCCCTTCAGAGCTGCTGGGCAGGGAAGTTTAAGTCTGCTGAAGTGCAACTCAGAACTGCCTCTTTTCCCAGGTGCTCTGTCCCAGGAAAGTGGGGCTTTATTTATAAGTCCCTGATGTACTGCTGCCTTTTTTCAGAGATGCCCTGCTGAGCAAGGAGGGAGTCTAGTCACAGTCTGCCTGCAGAGGCCTTACTGAGCTGTCGTGGGCTGTGCCCAGCTGCTGTGTAAACTTCCTTGCAGTTTTGTTTACACGGGAAGGTTAGAACTGCCTCAGTAATGGCGGATACCCCTACCCCCACCGAGCTTGACCATCCCAGATCGAACACAAACTGCTATGCTGGCTGCGGAAAATCTCAAGCCAGTGGGTCTCAGCTTACTGGTTTTTGTGGGGGTGGGACCTACCAAGCCAGATCACTTGGCTCCCTGCCTTCAGCCCTCTTTTTTTCATGAGAATGGGTGGTTCTGTCTTGTGGGTGTTCCAGGCATCAGCCAAAATGGCCACCTAGTTTTGTGCTGGAAACCTGTGGGGCTGGTGTTCTCGGTACCAGCAGGAATCTCCTGGTCTGTGGGATATAAAGACCATGGGAAAAGTGCAATATCTGAGCCTCAGTGACTGGAAAAGTCCCTGATGGCCTCCCTTGCATAGGAGGGGGATTTCTCTGGCCCCTTGCACTTCCCGGATGAGGCAACACCCCACCCTGCCTTGGTTTGCCCTCCTTGGGCTACACCCACTGTCCAACCAGTCCTACTGAGATGAACGTGGTACCTCGGTTAGAAATGTGGAGATCACTTGTCTTGTGTTGCTCTCGCTGATAACTGCACTCTGGAGCTGTTCCTATTCGGCCATCTTGGTGGAAGTCCAAATTTTTATATTTTTAGTAGAAACGGGGTTTCATGATGTTGGCCAGTATGGTCTCAATCTCTTTGACCTTGTGATCCACCAGCCTCGGCCTCCCAAAGTGCTGGGATTACAGATGTGAGGCTATGCACCTGGCCAAATCCTATAGTCTTTATATCAAAGAATGGAACACATACACCCCCAGGATCTGCTCGGCTCAGGAACACAGTAAAGCAGGATAATTTACAGAAGATTTTTCCAGTGGACAGCCAGCCTTTCTGTTTTTGTTTCTAGAGATTAACACCTACAAGTTAGCTTACTCCTCAAATAGAAAAGATTTCACTTGCCTGGCCACTGACATAACCTAGTTCCTTGTTGAACTTAAAGGCCTTCAAGGAAAGTAGGCTCAAAGAACGCAAAGTATGGAACCAGTCATCCTTGGAGATATGTCAGGGCAGGGGCCTGTAGTATCTGGAGAGCTTGAGGGATGAGAAGCCATCTCAAGAAAAGACAAGAGGGCTGGGCGCATTAGCTCATGCCTGCAATCCCAGCACTTTGGGAGGCCAAGTTGGATGGATCACTTGAGGCTAGGAGGTCAAGACCAACCTGGCCAACATCGTGAAATTCCATCTCTACTAAAAATACAAAAATTAGTTGAGCATGTTGGTACATGACTGTAATCCCGCAACTTGGGAGGCTGAGGCATGAGAATTGCTTGAACCCAGAAGTGGAGGTAAGAGTAAGCTGAGATCACATACCACTGCACTCCAGCCCAGTTGACAGAGACCCTGTCTCAAAAAAAAAAAAAGACAAGAACATCTCTCCTGGTTTTGTCCTTCACTTTTTAAGATGATTTATATTGCGTGTTATACAGATTAAGTTATAAATGAACACTTTTAAACTTCATTTTTTAAAACCTAATTCTACTTAGCTCTTAATTATCCTTTTTTTTTTGAGACAGGATCTCACTCTGTAGCCTAGGCTGGAGGGCAGTGGCATGATCATGGCTCACTGCAGTCTCGATCTCATAGGCTCTAGGATTCTCCCACCTCAGCCTCCCAAGTAGCCAAGACTATAGGCAGCACCATGCCTACATGGCTGATTGTTAAAAAAAATTTAGTTAGAGATGAGATCTTGCTATTTTACCCAGGCTGGTCTTAAGCTCCTGGGTTCAAGTGTTCCCCTGCCTCTGCTTCCCAGAGTATTGTGATTATGGGCATGAGCCACTGCACCTGGCCAGCTCTTAATTATCTAATTATTTATGATAAGACTCATATAATTTAAAAGTTTCATTATAGTTTCAGCCTCATTCATTCAAAATAACTCTCCCTTTCTTGTTTGTGTTTCAGAGTTTATTTTCTCTTAATCTTTCTGCTGCTTTTGTTCTTCCTTCACAAAATCAAGTGTTTGGTTTTTGTTGTTGTTTTTAGGATTTTGCAGGATCGTGGTCTTTCCAAATATCCTAATCTGTTAGATCAATTACTTGATTTACAACCAAGTCATAGTTCCCCCTACCTAATTGCCTTTCTTGTGGATATCTATGAAGACATGTTGGAAAACCAATGTGACAATAAGGAAGACATTCTTAATAAGGCATTAGAGGTAAGCTGGTGGGGCTCAGTGCTTTCATTTTTGGTACCTCAGAATTGGTCTGCCCAGTGCCACTAATATTCATGCCCCCTTTCAACATTGTTACTCAGAATTCAGTACAAGGCTATTTCTGGTTAGGGGCAGCATTGACATCACTTGGGAACACAGCCTGTGTCTCTAACAGCATGTCACATTTGAATGTGATCTAAGTTAAATTGTATTGGCTCAAAGGCATTTACCCTTGAGATTGAATTACATATTACTTGCGTAAATTTTTATTTTTCATTTGCAGTTATGTGAAATCCTAGCTAAAGAAAAGGACACTATTAGAAAGGAATATTGGAGATATATTGGAAGATCCCTTCAAAGCAAACACAGCACAGAAAATGACTCACCAACAAATGTACAGCAATAACACCATCCAGAAGAACTTGATGGAATGCTTTTTTTATTAAGGGATCTATGCAGGAGTTTAAAACTAGAGTGATCCTTCCCTTTGCCTGTGGTGTAAAAGTACATCATACAGGTATTGCTTTTTAACATGAACTGATGCTCCTTGGGTGCTGCTGCTACTCAGACTAGCTCTAAGTAATGTGATTCTTCTAAAGCAAAGTCATTAGATGGGAGGGAAAAGAAAAAGTCCCATAAAGCAACTTTTGTAGTTTTATCAACATGTAATCTAATCCCTTAGCATCAACTCCTCCCTCAGTGGTACATGTGTCAAGATTTGTAGCAGTCATGACTGCCAGTCACTTGTATGTAATGGATATGAGGTAGCTGAAGTTTGGTTCAGTAAGCAGGGAATATAGTGGTTCCATCAGAGCTGTTCTGCACACTCACAGTATCTTGCTATCACTGTAACCAACTAATGCCAAAAGAACGGTTTTATAATAAAATTATAGCTGTATCTAAAAACAATAGTACAGTGGTTTGATTTTTTAATAGCATTTATCTATATATTATAGAAGACACATTGTCTCAGCTTAGAAAAGCAGTTGAAGAAGAAAATATTGCTATAAAACTTTAAACTAGGAACATGATTTATTGGAGGAAATGTTAAAATGTGAATTATGGGGAGAGATCCAAGATGGCCGATTAGCAGCAGCTTAGGATTGTAGCTCCCAGTGAAAGTGCAGAGAGTGAGTGGACGCCGCACTTTCAGACAAATTTTTGTTGTTCACATACTGGGAGATTCCCAGCGGAAGAGCCCCGCGGGTGGCCAGCGCAACTCTTGGCTGGCGTGGCTGTTTCGCCGGCGCCCCGGCGCGGCACTTCTCAGTGCGGAGTATATGGGACTGGGTGCCCTTTTAGTCAGGCTCGGCTGGTCCCATCCCCACAAGGAGAACAGCAATTGGAAGCGCTAAGGACTCAGAGTTACACAGCAAGCACAGCCGAACCTGGGAAGGTCCAACTCTGTGGGGAACAGGCATCCACCAAAGGAAAACTAAGAAACAGAAAAAACTTCATCACTGGGCGGAGAGAGATCCAAGATGGCCCATTAGCAGCAGCTCAGGATTGTAGCTCCCAGTGAAAGTGCAGAGAGCGAGTGGACGCCGCAATTTCAGATGAATTTTTGTTGCCCACAAACTGGGAGATTCCCGGCGGAGGAGCCACATGGGTCGCCAGCGCGACTCTTTTGGCTGGCGCGGTGCTTCTCAGTGCAAAGTATGCAGGACTGGGTGCCCTTTTAGTCAGGCTCGGCTGGTCCCATCCCCACACAAAAAAACAGCAATTGGAAGTGCTGAGGACTGAGAGTTTCACAGCAAGCACAGCTGAACCTGGAAAGACCTAGCTCTGTGGGGAAGGGGCGTCCGCTGAAGGAAAACTAAGAAACAGAAAAAACTTCATCACCAACAAGCCGGACGTCCACTCAGAGACCCAATCTGAAAGTTGGCAATTACAAAGACAACAGGTGGATAAATCCACAAAAAATGGGAAGAAACCAGTGCAAAAAGGCTGAGAACACCCGAAATCAGAATGCCTCTCCTCCTACAGGGGATCGCATCTCCTCATTAGCAAGGGAACAAGGCCTGACGGAGAATGAGTGTGATGATCTGTTGGAATCAGGCTTCAGAAGGTGGATAATAAGAAACTTCTGTGAGCTAAAAGAACATGTTCTAACCCAGTGCAAAGAAACTAAGAACCTTGAAAGAAGATTTAACGAAATGCTAACGAGAATTGATGGAGCTGAAAAACAACACAGGAACTTCGCGAAGGGTGCACAAGTTTCAACAGCCAAATTGACCAAGCAGAAGAAAGGATATCAGAGGTTGAAGATCAACTCAATGTAATAAAACGAGAAGGCAAGATTAGAGAAAAAAAGGGAAAAAGGAATGAACAAAGTCTCCAAGAAATATG
>CAUYQU010009141.1:0-45785 GCA_963574635.1 Cheracebus regulus | reverse complement strand
TCAGCGCTTCCAATTGCTGTTCTCCTTGTGGGGATGGGACTAGCCAAGCCCGACTAAAAGGGCACCCAGTCCCATACACTCCGCACCGAGAAGCGCCGCGCCGGCCAAAGGAGTTGCGCTGGCGACCCGTGTGGCTCCTTCGCCAGGAATCTCCCAGTCTGTGGGCATCAAAAATTCATCTGCAATTGCGGCGTCCACTCGCTCTCTGCGCTTTCACTGGGAGCTACAATCCTGAGCTGCTGCTATGCAGCCATCTTGGATCTCTCTCTGCCCAGTGATGAAGTTTTTTTTGTTTCTTAGTTTTCCTTTGGTGGACGCCCCTTCCTCACAGAGCCGGACCTTCCCGGGTTCACTGTGCTTGCTGTGAAACTCTCAGCCCTCAGCGCTTCCAATTGCTGTTTTCCTTGTGGGGATGGGACCGGCTGAACCCATCCATCCTGTATACTCCGCACCGAGAAGCGCTGCACTGAGGCACTGGCCAAACAGCCGCGCCAGCCCAAAGAGTCGTGCTAGCGACCCGTGTGGCTCCTCTGCCAGGAATCTCCCAGTCTGTGGGCAACAAAAATTCGTCGGAAAAGTGCGGCGTCCACTCGTTCTCTGCGCTTTCACTGGGAGCTACATTCCTGAGCTGTTGCTAATCGGCCATCTTGGATCTCTCCCCCAGTGTTGGTCTTTCTAACAAGCAAACTTGTACACTAAAGTCTTATAAGTCGTTACTTGTAAGTCTTCCTGCCATAAGTCATTATTGTTGCCTGAAGCTTCTCTAGCTTATATCTTTTATGTTACTGGGAGCTTGTTCTGGAGAAAGTCCTGCATCTTTTTCTACATTATGGTCTGAGGATCCGTAAAGCTTAATTAGGCCCCCGACAGAGTCATGTGGGTTGGGGGCAGCAGTGAGCAGTCAGGGAACAGCAGAGGTACTGCTGGGCTCGGTGGATCCTTCCCAAGTTCTCCAATTCTCCTTTTTTTTTTCTCTTTTTCAATTTCTTTTTAAAATAACCTCATTGCACCTTTCCTGAGTCACTACATATTCAGCGTTAGCACTGAAGACTAGCATTTATTGAGTGCCCAGGCTGTCTCAGGCACTTAGGCACTTGGCCTGTAGGATGTCATTTAATCTTCACCATCACCCCTATGAAGTCAGAATCATCTCCACTGCAAACTGTGCTGTCCAGTACAGTAGCCACTAGCAACATATGGCTATTTAAATGTAAATGTAATTAATTAAAATTAAATAAAATTGAAAATTTAGTTCTTCACTCACACTGGGCACATTTCACAAGCTCAGTTTTCACTGTGGCCAGTGGTACCAAATTGGACTGCACAGAACATTTCCATCATCGCCAAAAGTTCTTTCTGACTGTGCTTTTATAGAGGCTCTTGGGGAACCAAGGGACAGGTCTTGTCCAGGGTCACAAGCTACAAAGTGGCAGTCTGGAGTTCACACTCAGCACAGCAAGGCCACTGCTCATCCCATGGCCTGTAACATTCAGAGGCCTGACTGGCACCTGCTCCGTGCCAACCTGTCCTCAGAGAGTTGCTGACCGAGCACCTACATCCAGTCTTTCAGAGTGACTGGGGCTTCTGCAGGGCTGAGGACGTAGGTATGCCTGACTCTGATGGGCAAAGGCTTAGGGAGCCCCCAGTTTTGAGAAGCGACACAGGCCTTTGCTGGCTGCTGAGATGAATAAGCTCCAGGCCCAGAGTGGTTCAGCCACTTGGCAGTCCTGAGCCTATGCCCTCCTTAGGTCAGTGGATGTGCATTCATCAGCTCAGACAGGGCTTTCAGACATTAATGCATTGACTGTCACCTCTCTTGCCCCACCCCCCATATTCCTTCCCACGTCACAGGAGAACAAGATGTTTACCCAGGAGCACCTATGTACCAGGCTTCTGCAGAGGATTGGGGCTAAAGAGGAGTTTGACTCTATTCCTGCCTTCTGGAAGTTCCCAGCCTAGCTGGGGCTGGAGGTGGGGATAGAGTGGGGAACATAGACATCAGTAACCATTATAAGGCAGGGTGGGTTAAGTGACCAAAAGAGATATGAACAGTTTTTATATGGTGGCCCTACTATTAAGATACCTGTTTCTGGCTAGGCGTGATGGCTCATGCCTGTAATCCCAGCACTTTGGGAGGCCAGTGCGGGTGAATCACGAGGTCAGGAGTTCAAGACCAGTCTGACCAACATACTGAAACCCCATCAGTACTAAAAGTATAAGAAATTAGCCGGTTGTGGTGGTGTGTGCCTGTGATTCCAGCTACTCGGGAGGCTGAGTCAGGAGAATCATGTGAACCTGGGAGGCGGAAGTTGCAGTGAGCCAAGATTGCACCATTGCACTCCAGCCTGGGCGATACATATACACACACACATACATATATATATATATATATATATATATATATATATATATATATACACACACACATACATATATATACACACACACATACACACACACACACACACACACACACCCCAATGACCAATTCTCCAATGCTCTAGATACCAGCTGGGTGTCCTACAACTTAATTCTGACATTACCCAGAATTAACCCAGACCCCACAGCTTCAGGGCTCAGTCTTAGCAAACTATCCCCCACTTTAGATACAAGTATTAGATGCTGAGCGACCTCTTTCCAAGTTGGCTACAAATCAGGAGTTCCCATGACTCTCTACTCAGGTTCAGTAATTTGCTAGAATGGCTCATAGAACTCAGGTAAACACTTATGTGTACCGATTTTTATAAAAGAGATAAGGACACAGATGAATAGCCACATGAAGAGGTGCAAAGAACAGGGTCTGAAAGGGTCCTGAGTACACAGGAGCTTCTATCCCCGTGGAGTTAGGGTACCCCATGCTCCTGGCATGTGGATGTGTTCACCAACCCAGAAGCTCTCTAAACTCATAGTTGAGGGTTTTTATGGAGGTTCCATTATGTAGGTACCATTGATTAAGTCATTGGCCCCTGATGAGTAACTCCATTGCCAACCCTATGATCACATGGTTCTCTCTGGCCTTCGGCCCCTATCCTGGAGCTCTCTAGGGACCGCTGCCAGTCACCTCATTAGCATAAACTTTAGTATTGTTAAAAGGGATTTATTATGAATAACAAAAGATGCTCCTCTCACCTCTGTCAGGAAATTCTAAGGGTTTTAGAAGTTCTATGCCAGGAACAGGGAGGAAAACCAAATATTTCCTCTTGTATCACAGTGTCATGGCAGGGTGTCCAAAAGAAGGCAGAGGTCTTCAGGAAAGTCTGTAAAAAAGGCACACCCATGGCCTCCTCTCCACAGAGAAGGGTAGGCCCTCCATCAGACAGTAGTCATGGACAAGCCCTCCCACTCAGGGAGCCACTGAGCAGAGACGTGGAAGGAGGAGCTTTTCCTGGAGAGTACGGCATGGTGGGGGCAGTGGGTGGCAAGCTGAGGAGCACTGAGTAGCCTTTGAGAGTCGCCCATAGCCCTGAGGCACTGGGTCTTAATGTTCACCCCGGTGGGTCAGACTCAGGCTGGAGTGGTCCTCCCCAGGCCTGGGCAGGAACACAGCACTGCCTGCTCCCTCTTAGTGGGAGAACATCACTAGCTGTGGCCAGGATTGGGCCCAAAAGGCATTCACTGAATTAGGACCCAGTTCTCTTGTTTCTGGTACTTTTTAGGAGTGTCTCAAAATTTATCCCTTAAGTAGCATTTTTTAAAAACCTACAGAGGCATCACAATCTAAGAGCAGGGCCTGGGATACTGTGACAAGTCCCGCCTTGAAGGGACCTGCCACAGCTCAGTGTGCCCCAGGGCTCGCTGGCAGACAGCTTCCACATGGGTCCTGGAGGCTCTGGGGGCATAACAGAAATATTATAAGGGAGTCAGAGGGCCTGGTACGTGTCCGACATACATTGGCATTGTGTGCATGCCTCTAATTGCCTGGCATGTTCTTGTACTGAGCTGTGACACAGGGATGATTACTAGACCTGCTTTACTCATAAAGGAACTGAGCTCAGAGAGGGAATCTTGTCCAGAGGAACAGAGCTAATAGTGCTAGGCTAGGGCTCAAGCTTAGGACTGGCTGACTCCAAAGCTCTTCTTATTTCCCTTGTTCTGTGTGCTTCTAAAAAGTACTTAGTCCAAAATATGCTCGGTTCCCTTCCAGCAGGTGAAGAAGTCAATGGAATCTTTTGAAGTGAAGAAAGTGGGTTCTAGGAGCTCATCCCCCTAATTTGTGGGTTTGGACATGCCCTTGTGCTGATGAATCACTGGGGTGATGTATGGGGTTTAGCCACATCCTTGGTGACAAGGCACAGGAAAAGGCCCTGTGGGTGAGGCCAGCCTGAGCCCCAAGGGAAAGGGTCTGCTGGGACTCCTGACCTCAACTTATCTCTGGAGCACACAGAGCCTCGCATAGATGTCTCAGTCTGCACCACTGGAGTTTGTGCCATCTCAGACCTAGCCCTTCTACCTGGGCCCCACATAAAGAGATTATCCCTGCTAGGCTTTCTCTAGACATTTCATGAGTCAGCACAGACATTTTCAAGCTAAAAATGTACAGTTCAGGAGACTGTAATCTGTGGTAGAGAGTGTTCACCATTTGCTGCTGGTAAAGACGGTTGGCCCCGTCCTTCTCTGGCTACTGGTGCCACATGTTGTTCCCACCTGGGCCCTTGGGAGAGGCCTTTCCATGCACCAGTGTGGTGAAGCCCTCTGGGGGCCAATTCAAAGAGCATCTGAGGCTAAGCAGCTGAAAGGAAAAGGCCCAGTGGGCACCGTGTTGCTTTCTGTGGAATGTTCCAGAGTATGGATTGCTGGGGGCCATTTTTTTTAACAGCAGCCTAGACAGACAGTGACTCTCTTTTGTGCTGCCAGGTGTTGAAACAGCTGCAGGGAATCCACAGACAGTTGTTCCAGCTGTCCAGATCAGAGAACACTGGTTGGGTCCCGTGCCACATGACCCCAGCCCTGAGGGATCGATTCTCAGGTCATAGAGCTACACATCAGTGTGGAAGGTTCACTCCAGGGGCTCCTGGTACAGGATGCAGGTAGGTCAGGAACAGTCTGGCTCCAGGCTTTTTGTTTCTAATGTTGTTTCTGGAGAGTTATCATCACAGCATTAAATAGTATCAAAGCCCTTCTTTTTAAAATGTAGAAATAAATGTAAATGGTAGATATTGACATTGTTTGAGGAATTAATTGTCAGGATCTACAAAGAATAATAATTAGTTCTATGGGTGGGCCAACAGCTCCTTAATAGAATAGGTGGCTCCTGCCTGTTTTCAGTGAAGAGATTGAGCTGTACCCACAGTTTGTTCTGGAAGGAGACAGAAGTGAACCGTCTGAGTCATTGTTCATTAGAAGACCCAGAATCATCAGGCTGGTGTCCCCTGCTTTGCAAACACAAGGCAGAATAGATGAATGTCACTTTTGAGTGATCACACTGGTGTTTCAATTAACTGACTCAAGGCTTGGTTGGATAGATATTAACATATTCTGACCTTATCTGGGAGAATACTGGTCTGCATTCTTTGCAAAGCCTCTGCTATTTCCTCTAATTTATTACCAGCATGTCTATGGGTCCTAATAAGTCTTCCATTTGCAATTAGAATACCCAAATAAAAATCCATGTTGACTGCTAATAAGGACCTTCATCTTGGCTTTACCAAGGCATTAATGATTTTTCTTTCTCAGCAAACTTTGAAGCCTGATTTTAAAAGCTAAAAATCTACCTCCAGTGCTTGTAGTAAACAGGCTGATCATAGCTATGCCTATTTATTTTAGTTAACACTTACTACTTTGTGACAAGAACTATTGTAAGTACTTATAGCTATTAACCTATTTAATCTGATAGTTCTGATAGATTCTCCTTCTTTCCTGAATATCTCCTCTAATGGGAAAGTAATTACACTCTAAATGTTAAGAAGGAGACTACAGTGTAACTTTTGAAAAGAGAAACAAGGTAGGGCAGAAAGATTGCACTACAGTTTATTTGAAATGTCCTCCTAGGCTGGGAAAGTTTCTGCAGTCTGGCAGACTTGCCGGGCTTTTCTTCCGTTCTTCCGATCATCCTCATTATCTGCAATCAGGCACCCACTGACTGCCCAAACTGATTCTCATGGCAGTAGCCGAGAGGGAAGTCATTGTAAACCTGGAAGTTGTTACTGTTTTTCAGACATGTGCATGTCCTGCAGTAAGATGACGTTTTCAAAAGTCAGTCTCATTGATGCAGGACTTTTTCCTCCATAATTCAGCTAAATCTGGGTTCTTGTCTCATGACCAGGAAAAATTAGGCATGTGGACACATTGAAGGGTGAGAAGGGCTGAAAAAAGAAAGGAAAGCTCTCAGCCGGGTGTCGTGGCTCACGCCTATAATCCCAGCATTTTGGGAGGCCTAGGTGGGCAGATTGCCTGAGGTCAGGAATTCAAGACCAATCTGGCCAACAAGGTGAAACCCCATCTCTACTAAAAATACAAAAATTAGCTGGGCATGGTGGCAGGCACCTGTAATCCCAGCTACTCTGGAGGCTGAGGCAGGAGAATTGCATGAGCCCAGGAGGAGGAGGTTGCAGTGAGTCAAGATTGCATCACTGCACTCCAGCCTGGGTGAAAGAGCGAGACACAGAGATAGAGAGAAAGAGAGAGAAAAGCTCTCAGCAAAGAGAAAAAGAAAGAAAAAAAGAAGGACGGAAGGAAGGGGCTTTCAAAGAGGGATTCTCCAATCAAGTTTCTCCCTCATGATTGAATACCAGGGGTACTACACATCAGCTGATGAGGCCAGGCTCCTCCCCTGAATAAGGCGCGAATACATGGTGGCCCCACCCCATTCCCCTAGTGCGCGTGAGGATGACCAGGCAAGCCACAGGTAGTATCGGAAAAGGCAACATTCGATTGGTTAAAAGGCATGATTTGGAAAGAGTCAGTTGGGAAAGGACAGACAAATCGTTAGATGTTCTCCCCCTGGGTCTCAGGTTGCACCTGGAACCAGCAGTCTGGTCTTTCAGCCTTCAGGCTATTTTAGACTTGAAGATGAGATTTCGCTAGGGACCCTTCCCTATCTACCTAGGCATTTATCTGCCTCCTGCCTGTATCATCATTTTCTTAATTACCTGCAGTGACTTTATCAAGCCCCCTCCTGAGCTGCCTAATAATAATACTCTCAGGATTTTCATCATTGTTACTCATCATCAGCCCTGACAGCCCAGAATGGAGGCCTCCTTCCTGTTAAACGAGTGGAGAGCAGAGCCTTTGAGCTCCACTATTCACTGTTTTTGTGTCAGCTTTAACCATCACTTTAGACTTTTGGGGCTGAAGATAAATCCAAAGGCAGTAAGCATATTCCAAAAGGGAATGACTTCTTTGTCTTTGGTTTTTTGAAAGGGGTTAGTTTTCAGGAAATGTAGTTGTAGTAGATCTCCCCTCAGCAGCAGAGGAGGACTCAGCCAGGACATTTTTAAGTTTTTTTCCTTTCTGCTGACAGGGCGGTGCCTTTTCAGTGAAGTCAGCTGAGCTGGTTTGTCATTTGTGGGCCCTGTGTGCCTGCAGATCTGCAAGGCACAGTTGGTGGAGAGATAGTGACAAACAGCCGCCTTCAGGGAGGGTGTACCCCTTCAGCCCAGCCTTGTGAGTCAGATAAGAAAGAGGAGCTCCAGACTCCAGACTGGACCCCCACAAGAGGTGCTGCCAAGGGGAGATTCCCGAATCTTTCCAAGGCCCCTTGCTTGCCGATGGGGCTGGGCTTGCTGAAAAACTGGACTCTAGTTTTTTTACTAGATCCCCAGGAAGAGCTTTGGCCCCTAACATCCTCCACCCCGCACTCCTCAGCACACACATAGACACAGAGACACAGAGAAGAAAATCACATCTGAACATGGCTTTGAAAATCTGTCTCTAGGGATGACTCTACAGAACATGCAAACATTTCCTCACACTGGAAAAGAGAAATCAGCAGCCATCTATTAACTATATTTAACAATCTCCCAGTTCGTTATTTTCTTTTATATTGGTACTGATATTTACAGAGCAGTTTAAATAGAGAAAACATTGACCGGTATGTAGCCTTTATACACTTGAAATTAAGTGGCCTGCAGTTGTTCCTGTTGTTTGACTGCTGCTTGGTAGGGATGGTGCTGGATGGAAAGAGGTAGTTTTGCTCCTTCCTCTCATTGCAGTCACCAGAGAATATGTGTTCAGAGAGACCATAAGGGTGTGGGAAAATATACAATGTGTACGAACAACGCCCATTAACAGTTCTTTATGGACAATGTGGGGAAAATGGCTGGTTCTACTAACATGCTTTGTTTTCATCTTTGGGGAAGATTCTGGCATTTGACAATACATCAGTTTTTTGGGCAGTACTGTTGCAAATTGGTGTTCAAATCCTATGCTGTCCTCACTATTCGGCAGAGTTTAGGGCTGAAAATGCCCATAAGTCTTCCCAGAGTTGAGCTGCTGGGAGCAGAGGTGGTGAGAGGAGAGACAGGGCTGTTCTTAGCACGCTTCTCTCTCTAAGGCCTGCACATCTGCCATTTAGCACTTGGCCTAGTGGCTGCTGGTGTGACTGAAAGACGAGTGGCCAGTGCGCTTGTCTTTGTTGGGGGTGGCTGCAGAGCCACTCCTGGCTGCCAGTTCCCTGCTGCACTGCCTGGCTCATCCAGGGCCTCTTTAGAGGTAGAAGATGTTTGTTGCAGTGCCAGCACTAGGCCTGAGCTTTACCTGCCTGGCTTGGTTAAGGGGCAAAACCTGCCTTCTAAATAGTGACTGCAGGCTAGGGAGTCACTTTAGGATTAGAGGGAGTTAAAAGAGTGTGGCTAACTTGTTTGTGTGGATGTTCATTTTCTGAGCACCTCCATGCACGTTACCTCTTATGATCTTCATATAACAGCCCTTCAAGTTCAGCAAGGTAGCAGGTGCTCTTCCTGTTTACAGATGCTGGAACTGAGTCCTAGAGGCAGAGCCAGGCGTGGAGCACAGGGCTTCCTCCTCCCCATTCCCCTGTGCACAGGCACTGCCCCTGAGTTTTCACAAAGTCTGGTTATTTATTCACAGGGGAGTCTTCAGCACTGCCTCTTCTATTTCCCTGTGGAAACCTCAAAAGAGAAATCCTGCCGAAAACGCTCAAGGACAAAGGTGACTAGAATGCGTTGACTGCATCCCTAACCACTCTGGGTAGGCTCCAGCAGGAGCCTTTGCAATGATGGAAGTGGGTAGCCCTGCAGAGAGCATACAAGGGAGAGCAGGCCTGGGTTGGATATGCCAGGCCAAGGGACGCAGGGACCATCCTCACGTGAAGTATGGACGTGCAGTCTGCACTTTCCTTTCTTTGGATCTGCTCTTCTCACCTCATTTGGCTCAAGCTAGGAGCACACAGTGTGTCTCCAGTCCTTCACCGAGAAGACAGGAGATCAAGGTATGGAGGTGGCCCCTGCGCAGATAACTGAGGTGATGAACCATAGAATTGGTTCCACATGTAGAAGAAAGTCTACAAATTTAGCTGATCGTATAATAGCGTGCAGTGCCCTCCAGCCGAGCCACACAAGCCCCACCTCCCCTCAGCTCCAACTCTGTGGCTCCCAAGACTGTCAGTATCTAGAAACCAGCTCTTACCTCTGAAGCGTGCCGCCGTCATTGACTCAGATGTCTTAGCTGTCACTTGCACACCTTTTGCTGTCACCTAGTTGGTCTGGGAGCAAGGTGTATCAGCAGTGTGGAGTACTGGCGTTAGGGTGAGATAAAAGCAGGTTTGAATTCTCCCTCTCGCTGTTTATCAGCTATGTGAATGAAGGTAAGTGAGGTAATCTCTCTGATCAGCATCTTTATCTGCATAACCATAGTACCTGCTCACAGAGGTGTTCAGAGATCAGGTAGCATGACGCCTTGTTCTCCAAAGGCAAGCTCTTCATGGAACTGTAACTGTTAACCGTCTCTCCCAGTGTTTTGAAGCTCTAACCGTCCACGTGAACAGTGTGACCCAGGGCAACAGACCTTGTCACTTTCCCTCCTGTATTAAAATGGAGCTGGATCATATCCCTTCTACCCATATTATCTGTCTTCTAAAGGCTGCCAAGAATAAAGGCAGAGGACACTAGGTAATAAGATCAGCAAAATCATTAGCTTTTCAGGAACAGAAAATACCAGGATAAAAGAAGAGGAAGCTTCGCCTCAGGTACCCTTAAAAAAATTATATATAAATCAGAGGTTTGATACTTCCATTTATTTCTTTAGTTTTTGGGGATATGAAATGGCGATAGGTTGCTGTTTTTTGCTAAAATTATAATAATTTTTTCTGAGAGAATTTCCCATTTTATTTTCAGAAGCCTGAGTTTTTACTACTTTTCACCTGCTGTCTGGCTGCCCCTCGTAAATCTGTATCTGACTGAAATTGCTCTAGTCCCTTCAATGCCTCGTGCCTCATCACCAGCCCTAAAAACCCCTGGGAAAGTTCAACGTCACTGAATGGCACAGGGAGGAATGTGGGAATGTCCACGGCTTAATCAGTTCATCTCCAAGTGGACACCCTGAGGCCCAGAGAGGGGCCACATGGAGGCACAGCAAGAGTGCAGCCAGGGGTCTGGACTCCGGGCCTCTCCCGAGAGCTGCCCTTGCCCACATGTGCTGGTGTCATGCAGCCTGTCTGTGTGGGATCCATGGGGTGACTAGGGACAGCCTTATATGGACAAACCCACATAAGCCTGGGAACAAAAGGCATTCTGGGTATAAACAAAGGTTTTGGTTTCTGAGCCTTTGTTCTTTTACTGCTACCTCAGCCTCCTCTGCCACAGCAGCCACTCCACGGGGTTCAGCAAGCTGCAGAGGGCTGTTTGAGGACTCTCTAAGGAGTCTGGCCTCTCAGCTTCCAAGCAGCGGGTTCCAGGAGTGAGGTGCTGTTTTGGGAGGTTTCACCAACTGTGCTGTGAGGTGGCAGAGGCCCCATTGTGTTCCCAGTGCAGTAAAGACTTTCCTGGTTTTGATTGTGCCCAGGGATTGCCATGGAAAGCATAACTGTGTATCAGACAGTTCCACACCCAGGAATCCAAGGGAACCTGAACAGCTACTATTCCCAGCAGGTATGTGGTGTTCTTGGGGAGAGCTCTGGCAGGGTGGACTTCCAGATTGGGGAAGCTCAGGATGAGGGTATGAGCTCACAGGTGTTGGTTCTATATGTGGTTTCACCGTCCCCAGCTGTCACCTGCATGCCTTTTTCTGTTGCATAGTTTGGGATTCTAGAATTAGGAATGGAAACAATTTTGTGGTTGTTTCATGAAATGTCTATTGCAAACTGGTTTGAAATCAGTGATTTCAATAAGAGGTGCTTGTGGTAGGTGGTCTGTGAAACCTCCCTGTTTGGAGAGATTAATGTAACTTTGAGGAAGTGGTAAGATTTTATAGGGGTTAAAGGAGATAATTTGCACAAAGCTTTTTGTACAGCATCCAAGATACATACAAGCCTGAGGTAAATAGTGGCCTTGATGTTATCATTGTTCTTCATCATATGGAGGCACTGGTGGAACTGGAGGGGCAGAGGCTGAAAAGGGAGGCTGGGCCCGTAGTGGGAAGAGCTGACAGTGGCCACCAAGGAGTCTGAGTTGAATTTGGGAGTCCATGGGGACTGAGGGAGGACTCAGGCAGGAGAATGGATAGCTCTTACTCAAGTTCCTTGATGTCTTAAGCATTTATATGCAGTAAAACACCTCCCTTTCCTCTCAGGGCAGGCTTCTGAATGCCTTGCCTGGGATTGAGAGAGCCTGATAAGACTAACCAAGTACACAAAGGCCAGGCCAGCTCATCTGCTTGCTCTACTTCCAGAGGGAGGGAGCATTGGCAGGAGCCAGCACTGCCTCACACTGCTGCCTCATGTGATCAGTGCCGTGTGACCACAGGAGCTGGAGGCATTGTCTGGGGTGCTGGGCACATGAGCTCCGTGATGCCCATGTCCTCTGGCCAGACAGACACAGACCTGGGGGCCAGCAGAGTGGCCAAGGAGCAGCACCAGCTTTCTGATGGCAGCTTGCCCTTTTCAACAGTTCCTGACCAGAATCCTGCCTCACTGGAACAGAGGGTCCCAGCATCTACCAGGAACCACTCCTGTGGTAAAACCGCCTGGGTGGCCTGTGGCTTAAGGACTTGCTGCTGATGAGGCTGGAGGAATGTTATCTCTGCTCGGTCTCACGGCAAGGACTGACCTTGTTTTCTCTTCCCCACAGGGAGTTCCAGCCAGCATCACATTTTTCAGTCCCTCTGGCCTTACATACAGTCTCAAGCACATTCAGGAGTTATCTGGTGACAACATCAATCAAATTAAGGTAAGTTATTCAATGGGCTTTTGGTCTTTTTCATATTAGGTTTTTTTTTTTTTGATCTTCCTGAATTACTAGGGCTTCAATGTCAAGTGAGACACCCTTGGCCTAGCAGGTGCCCTAGAATTGGAAGGGCAGCTCTGCCTCCTGCTGGGCTGTTGCACAGATTGCTTATCCTCTCCCAGCCTGTTTACTCACTTGCAGCATGAGGATAATTGTCTCTCTCAGGCCTTCATAGACATGTGTATGGTCTTCCCTGCATAGGATGAGTCTCAGAATTACATGAGGGAATTCGAGTAAAGTCCTTACTTAGCTCAGGGCTTGGAACAGGTGTTAACATTGTTTCCTTCCGTTCCCCCATCTTATGTTTGCCATTATCATCTATTCTAAAAGCAGTCACCTTTTTCATGTCTTTTAAAGGGTTTACATTCACATTTATTAGGGATTGTATTCATAATGAGTCGACAAATAACCACAGCTCTTGTGGTGTCTATAATAGAAATACCCTTGAACTGGCTCCAGAGGGACTGAGGAGAGGGTGCAGGATGTGACCCAGAACCCAAGGACAGAGACTGCCACTTGCTGCAGTGAGGAAGAGGAAAAGGCTTCACCTGCCTTCCCACAGGTGCATCTCACATGAGTATGCACCGCTTTCCCAGTTTTAACTCTGAGACATCATGTGTCCTGCCTGTAGGTCACACTGCTGAAAAGGAAGAGCTGTGATTTAAACCTCAGAAAACTGATTCCACATTGTCAGCCCTGGTGATGCCTTGCCATGTTCTCAGGAGCTGCCAAGCAGTTGATGCACTTATGGGCAGTAATTCCTGTAATTCTCACACCAGTCCAGGGGTGGGTATCCAGAAAATAGGGCAGTGGTCCTCATTACAAGTGAGGACACTGAGGCCCAGACAGGTTAAACAGCTTGCCATGTGGTGAGTTACTGGAAGGCCCAAAACTCACATGGGCTACTGAGGAAGAAAAACAATATCTGAATCTTGTGGTTAGAAAGATTAAATAGATAGGACCCGTAAAGTGCTTAGCATGGTAACTGGTCTGTAGTGAGCACTGACTTCATATTGCAGGTCAGGATGAGTAATGGTGCTGGTGCTGGTCTGGTTCTTTTTTTTTTTTGAAATGGAGTCTCGCACTGTCACCCAGGCTGTAGCGCAGTGGCGTGATCTCGGCTTACTGCAATCTCTACCTCCTGGGTTCAAGCAATTCTCCTGCCTCAGCCTCCTGAGTAGCTGTGACTACAGGCGTGCACCACAACTCCCAGCTAAGTTTTTTGTACTTTTAGTAGAGACAGGGTTTCACCATGTTGGCCAGGTTGGTCTCCATCTTCTGACCTCATGATCCGCCCACGTCGGCCTCCCAAAGTGCTGGGATTACAGGCGTGAGCCACTGCGCCCGGCCGCTGCTCTGGTTCTTGTCCCTCTGTGTCACGCTGCCTCTCTCCTGGACCTGTGGGAGGAGCTCCCCAAGTCACACAGTGCTGTGAGTTGCCTGGTGGTGTAAGCCTAACACAGTTTTCCCCAGGCTTCGTAGTGTTTGCCTAGAGGAAGAACAAAAGATTTATACTCTTATCTTCTTTCAAAGCAAGCATGTTTAAAAGTACAAATGGACACTCAACATCTGAACCTAGAACTCAGGCCTTTCTGAATAGACTGCTGCCTGCATCACTCACACCCCTGGAAACGGGGCTGAGTGCATGCGCCTATCCCACATCTGTCACGCCTGTTTCTATGACCCTCCAGACACTCTCAGGGGCTCTCAGTTGCCCCCTCGCCTCTTACTACAGTGATTACCCTGCCTGCCAGTATTGAACACCTCTGCCACGCTGGCGAGGAGAAAGTGACAGAGCTGGCCTTGCTCACAGTGACTGTGGACTGCTTGGGGGCCACGAAGTCACTGTATGTCAGGTGTGAGTCGCCCCTTGTCACTGGGACTTAGCGCTCACTAGTGAGGTGCTTTCAAGGTTCACAGGGGACACAGTCCTAGCCTGTGAGTTGGTAGTTAGGCTTTTCTCTCTCAGCTCGGCCCCAGATTTGCTAGTGGCCTCCCTCCCCAGAAGTCTTTGTAGGACTCACTGTTTGTATGGCATTGCACCACATGCAGGTGTGCCACAAAAGATCAAAGGGGGTGACTTCTGACCTGAACTTCCTACTTACCATTGTCTTCAGAAGACCATGCACATGTCTATAGATGCCAGAGACATCACTCCAGAGCAGTAGGTAAGCAGATTCATAATAACCACCACCAAACTAATGGCAGTAACTGAATTTCCTGTGTACAGGAAAATGCCCATGCAGCCTGTGAGGTGGGCATCTTCACCTAGCAGTCACTAACCACAATGGCAGAGCCGGGCTGTGAATGTGGCTGCTGCCCCACAGCCAGGCTGGTGCACTCAGCCCAGTTGGTGCCGGGGTGGCAGAATAACGCTGATGTTGGGCCCCCTGGCCTAGCCTAGGGAAGACTGTACTGCTCTGTGGGGCACCATCCTGTGAGCATTCATCGACATAGAGGAGCAAAAGCCTCCTGTGAAAAAGCCGCCATTTCACCGAACTGTTGATAACCCTGCTCTGGGAGTACAGTCATGTTAGCCATTTGCTGGTCCCAGTCCCAGGGAGTTTCTTTTTTTCACATTTTTAAATAGCTTTATTGAGATGTAATTCACAAACCATAAAATTTACTTTTTATGATTTTAATATATAAACTTAAATTTTTTAAAACTTTTTGTAGAGATGGGGTCTCACTGTGTTGCTCAGGCTGATCTCAAACTCCTGGCCTCAAGTGATCTTCCTGCCTTGGCCTCCTAAAATGCAGGGATTATAGGTATGAGCCACCATGCCCAGCCCAATATGTCACTTTAACATGATTTTTAGGATAGTCACAGATTTGTGCAACCATCACCACTGTCTAGTTCCAGAACACCTCACTACCCCAAAGAGAAACCTGGAACCCATTCGCAGCCACCCCTCATTCCCTCATTCCCCCCACTCCTTGGCAACCACTCAACTACTTTCCATCTCCATGGATTTCCCTATTCTGGACATCTCATGTTAGTAGAATCATACAGTGTGTGGTCTTTTGTAACTGACTTTTTTCACTAGTATAATGTTTTCAAGGTTCATCCATGTTGTAGCAGGTATACCAGTACTTCATCGCTTTTTATTGCCAAATAATAGTCCATTCTGAGGACTGTTTTATTTACTCGTTCACTGGTTGATGTACATTTGGATTGTTCTCACTTTCGGGCTATTAAATAATGCTGAACATCCAAATACGATGTTCTGTGTGGATATATGTTTTCACTTCTCATGAGTATGTATCTAGGAGTAGATTTACTAGATCTAAGGTAACTTTGTTTAACATTTGTCCAATTACTGCTGTTTTCCAAAGTGGTTGTGCCATTTTGCATTGTCACCAGCAAGGTATGAGGGTTCCATTTTCTCCATATCCTCCACATCCATATTTTTCTGTCCCTGTGATTATAGCCATCCTGGTGGGTCTGAAGTAGTTTCTCAGCATGGATTTGATTCAGACTTCCCTAAGACTTACAACGTTGAGCGTCTTTTGACATGTTTGTTGGTCATTTTTATATCTTCTTTAAAGAAATATATATCCAAATCCTTTGCCCACCTTTAACCCGGGTTATTTGTCTTTTTATTGTTGAATTGACAGAATTTCTTATTCTGAATACAAATTTTTTTTTTTTTTGAGATGGTGTTCCGCTCTGTCGCCAAGGCTGGAGTGCAGTGATGCAGTCTTGCATTGCTGCAACCTTTGCCTCCTGGGTTCAAGCTATTCTCCTGCCTCAGCCTCCTGAATAGCTAGGATTACAGATACATGCCACCAGGCCTGGCTAATTTTTGTATTTTTAATAGAGATGGGGTTTCACCGTGTTGGAAGCTGGTCTCGAACTCCTGACCTCAGGTGATCTGCCTGCCTCGGCCTCCCAAAGTGCTGGAATTACAGGCGTGAGCCACTGCGCCTGACCTCTGAATACAAAAAAAAAAATGTTTTTTGAGATATAGTTTTGCTCTCATTGCCCAGGCTGGAGTGTAATGGCACAATCTTGGCTCACTATAACCTCCACCTCCCCGGTTCAGGCAATTCTTCTGCCTCAGCCTCCCGAGTAGCTGGGGATTACAGGCATGTGCCACCACACCTGGCTAATTTTTGTATTTTTAGTAGAGACGGGGTTTCACCATGTTGCCCAGGCTGATCTTGAACTCCCAATCTCAGGTGATCCGCCTGCCTCAGCCTCACAAAGTGCTGGGATTACAGGCGTGAGCCACTGTGCCTGGCCTCTGAATACACATTTTTAATCAGATGTATGTTTTGTAAAAATTTTCTCCCGTTCTGTGAGCTGTCTTTTCACTTTTTTGATGATTTTTTTTGAAGCACAAAAGGTTTTCAATTTTGATAAAGTTCAATGTATTTTTTTTTTCTTTTCTTACTTGTGCTTTGGGTGTTGTATCCAAGAAACCATTGCTTTAATTCAGTGTTTTGAAGATTTACTCCTGTTTCCTTCTAGGAGCTTTATAGTTTTAGCTCTGAACTTAGGTATTTGATCTGTATTGAATTGATTTTCGTATGTTGTGTGAGGTAGGGGTCCAACTCCATTTTTTCCTCAGGGAGTTTCCTAAGCAGTGGGTGCTTTGCAGGGCCTCTGCGGGACAGTGGTCTCCCTTCCCTTGTTCTGACTCAGCTGGAGGAAGGAGCCTCAGGCCCACAGCATCCAAGGTCATGCAGAGGTACAGGTAGCTTGTTAACTCCACTACCACCCAGCCTGCTACCCACTTGCCGGGAGGGAGGGAGGGTGAAGCAGAGTGCTGGGCAAGGGCTGCCAGTGTCAGATGCTCCCTTGCTCCCAAACAGGTTCGGGGTCCACAGTCTCAATCCAGAGGAGAGTAGGGGATGAGGACATTCTCTCATTTAACCCCCACTCTAGCCCTCTGAGGCCAGGGTAACTGTGCCCCTTTTATAGGTGAGGATCAGAGAGCCTAAGGGACTTGCACTAATAACAGCTAGCAGGGGCAGAGCTGGGACAGAAGCAGTGCTGCATCCCAGGCGAGGCTCTGCACAGAACCATCCAGCCCCTGGCGCGTGTTCAGAGAGAGGTGTCCTGTGGATGAGGCCGGTGCCCTGGACGGCTGATTCGGAAGGATCACAACAGCACAGGCAGCAGCCCATGGCGGTCATCGAGCTTATCTCTGGGCCAGGCCAAGTGGTTCACACCTGTCACCTCATTGAATCCCCACAGCAGCCCAGTGAAGAGTCCTGTTATCTTTTCTGTTTATGGATAAGGAGATGGAGGCTAGAGAGGGTGGGCCAAGGGCATTGTCCTGTGAAGCTGGGATTTAAGTCTCAACACTTGGTCCCAGAGCCCTGACCTTGATGGCTCTGCTTTCCTGGGGATTCAGTCACTGCCCCTGACACACCCTCCTCCTCTTGATCAGACCCAGGGCCCCCAACACCAGAAGCAGAACTGTCTGCAGCTAGAGCCTCTGAGGAAGGACTGCACTGATGCAGCTATGATGGTGAGCACCAGCCTGGGGCCTTCATGTCCCTAACCCTCACTTGAGCCTGGGAACGGTGTGCTCTCACTCAGGGTGACAGAGAGGCTGTGATTAGAGCATGGATTCAGAGGTATTTTGCAGGATCAGAATCTGGGCTTGAATCAGGTGGTGTTGTTATTTATATAAACGGGTCACATGAGGAGTGATGTCCAACCGAAAGGCTGGCTAATGGCCCCTGCACACATCCAGCCACCTGCTGCCCCAACCCCCACTGGTGTGCTGAAGCCCTGTTCTCTCTTCTGTCTTTACAGTTTGCAGCCATCGGCCCCACTACGGCTCGCGCGCTGGCCGCCCAGGGCCTGCCTGTAAGCTGCACTGCAGAGAGCCCCACGCCACAAGCGCTGGCCACTGGCATCAGGAAAGTACTCCAGCCCCATGGCTGCTGCTGAGTCAGCTCCCTGGTGCAGCTACCTACCCTGTGCAGCCTTCCTGGGCTGGGCTCCTCCCAACGGGGCTGGCTCTGGATGGAGCCAGGCATTGGCAAGGGCTCTCGGGAGCTGCTGCCCCCAGACTCCTGCCTCAAGCCTGAGTGGAAAGCACCTGAGGAGCGGGGATCAGCACCTGGCCTGGGGCTGGGATCAGGCCCATGTGCACATGACTACCGTCTATGGAAGCCAGCTTGAACCCTGGCCTTGTGAGAGCTTCCTGTGCCCAGCAGAAAGGAAATCAAATAAACCACACTGGCTACCTGTGCTTACTGAGTGTATGGTTACTGGCTATGTGTCACTTTAAGTACAAAGCCGTGTTCAGGGAAGAGACAAGTATGCCCACCTCTGATAACCCACAAACCTGGTATGAATCATAAAATTGCTCTATATAATGTAGATTTATTCATGCTATAAAAAAGACCTTGAAGTTCCTGCTTGTGAGCTAAGGACAATTTTAGTTTAAATACAGAGATCTGCTTTCCTTCAAAGATACAACTGCAGCATTAGACAGACCATCTGATCTCCCAGGAATCTGAGGAGCTGGGGAGGTCAGTATTTACTGAGAAGACGTTCATGTGCAAATGCAGGGTCCTGTAGGAAGTCTTTGGAAATCTGTTCCCAAACTTCATTCCTACTTTTAAAATATTGGCCCGGAATTTAGGCTGAGTTGACTGAAACCCAGACTTGTCTGTTAGTAGCATGTGGGCTGGTGGTGGGAAAGTACTGCCCACACGCCTCTGTCTCCTTGAAAGATCCGGCTGAAAGGCATTTGGGCTCCACATCCCTCATCTCCACTCCTTGTAACAGCCCTGAGGAGTGGACATTTCCCTCGTTCCATTTTTCTGGTGAGGAAATAGGCTCCAGAGTTGAAATGATTTCTCAGAGTCACATAGCTAGTGAGTGGCAGAACTGGAACAAAATTAGAAGGGACTGATGAGCATAAGCACTTAGACCTAGACTCATGACATTCATCAGCCACCTCATATAAGATGCATACTAGTAGAGAGGTTAGAATTCAGTGATAATTGTTCTCCAAATCTTGATGTGATTATATTCTTTGAGAGCTGTTCTAAAACTGGACTATGATGATGGTTGCCTGAAGTGACCACTTGTCCCCGGAGATTAAGCAAAATAACTGGGCAAGCACCCTATCATACATGTTTTTCTCCATAGTACCAACGTGAAATAGATTCACCCATGAACTAAGAACCTGGCTGTACATCAGAACCACACGATGTCCTTCTAAAATGCAATTGCTCAGGCTCCACCCCCAGAGATTCCCCTGAATTGGTTTCTAGAATAAAGCCCAAGCAGGAGGAGGTGTTAGAAGCTCTCCAGGTGCCTGCAGTGTGCACTCAAGTTTGGAGACCGCTGGATTGCAGGAATGGGGTCCCCCCTAGCTGGAGTGCAATCAGAAACATCCTCATGCATGGTGGAGAGGCTAGAGAAGCAAGACAAGCCCGGAAGTGAGGAAGGAAGAGAAGTCCAAGCTGTAGGCAGACAAGAGTGAGAGGGATGTGTGGGCTTCAGAAGCACAGGTTGTTGAAGAAGGAGGAGGAACACCCTGTTGCAGGGCAGGGAAAATAGTTCCTTTTCACAGCCTTAGGGGCCGGGGGCAGAATCGGGGACAAAGGTTCACTAAATGTCTACTTGCTATTAAACACCACACGTGTGTCATTTCATCCCCACACAACCTGAAGCCACCTTTTGAAGAGGATGTGAGGCTATCGACTGTTCTGGTGAAGCCTTGTTTCAGGAGTAGGGCAGGGCGTGGTTAAAGATGGATCTGTTTGAGGTTAGGAAGGCAGGGAGCTCGTGCATGGTCGGGAGATGAACAAAGCAGCAGGTGCGTGTCCTTGGCCATCGGGTGTCAGGAGCTGGGCTTTCTTTGGGAGTTGGGCTGGAGATTCCTGAGAACATGAGAGCTGAGTAGGTAAAAACCAGTTTGAAAGGCACTGGGGAGAAACCCTGATTCTGAAGGCATGGGTGGGGCAGAAGGTAAGCCCTGTAATTACCCAGCTCTAGAAAGTGAAGCCTAGGGATGTCACAGTCATTTCTTCTGCTCACCCTCCCATGGGGCTGCAGTTTCTATTAAGGACAATACTTCTGTTAACTAATTCTATGGCTCAGTGGCTAGATGGGAGTGAACAGAAGCTTACCTAAGGCTTTCCCTCAAAGATACAACTGCAGCATTAGACAGACCATCTGATCTCCCAGGAATCTGAGGCACTGGGGAGGTCAGTACTTACTTAGAAGAGGTTCATGTGCAAATGGAAAGCCCTGTAGAAAGGCCTTGGAAATCTGTTCCCAAACTTCATTCCTACTTTTCACAGATTCAGCTGTTCCTGATGTGCTGGGGAAAGTTCAGCTTTCCGTTTGTAGATGTTCTGGGTGACTGAAGAGTCAACGTGGGAAGCCAGGTTGAAGCCAGAGTCTCACACAACACCCTGAGTGGCAATAGGGCCACCCAGGACGGTGAGTGAGTTGCATCACCCACCCCAACCCCCCCCCACCCCGCCACCAGCTCCAGACAGAATAACACCCCAGCAGGCTGGGTGGCCAGCCTCCTGGTGTCCTTCCTGGGGATCAGAAGCGACAGAAGGGTGGGGTGGGAGAAGACACTGAGCAGATGTGCTGCACAGGGTTTTCCTACAGTTCTGTGACCTCCATTCCCTCTTTGCATCACCCTCTTGTGCCTTCCCCTCCAGCTCCTGGACTGAGGAGAGTTGCTGAAGAAGTTTGTGCAGGGAAGAAATAAAGGATCACGCAGGAATTTGAAAGCAAAGGCAGAATGCAGCTGGCCCCCAGGCCCAGGTGGGCCAGTGGTATGAACTGAAGGTTTTTCCCTCTGGACCATATAGCCACAGCTCATTTATGGGACATGTTCTCAGACACTGTTCTGAGTTTTATGTGCTTTAACTCATGAGTTACATGTAGTCACACAATGAGTTAAATGTTAATGCAACTTCTCTGTGAATAGAAAGTAACAAAATAAAAACATTGTGTTGTATACAAGTCTTCAGAAAATAAACTAGCAGGAATCATTTTACTAAGAATTCTAAGGAAGTAGATGACAGGGATAGAGTCAGTGAGGTGGTCTCAACATTCATTACCCTGGAACAAGAATCCTTGATGTTCAGCAAAGTATGCGGCCATTTGGAATAAGAACTACATTTCCCAGCTTCCTTCACAGGTAGTCATGAGAGTGTGATTAAGTTGTAGCCAAGGGGATGTAGTTAGACGTACACCCCTGACATCATTCTTCCTTTTTCCTGGAATGCAGGTATAAGAACTGAAGCTCCAGTAGCCATCTTGGGCCCTGAGATGACATTGGAGAAAGGAAGTTTTCTAGAACAAGATGACACTGTGGGCACAAAAACTATCCCACCTCTAGACTTCTTGAATGTAAAAGACATATGAACTTCTATGTTGTTTAACCCACTATTATTATGAGATTTTTCTTTTATAACCAAATCTAAATGATAAAATAATCAAGTGAATTGGTAAACATCAATATAAACCTTTTCAGAGTTTGAATAAAATGCTCTTTTAAGAAAATCTTGGCCAGGCACAGTGGCTCATGCCTTCATACCAGCACTTTGGGAGGCCGAGGCGGGCAGTTCTCTTGAGGCCAGGAGTTCAAGACCAGCCTGACCAATATGGCAAAACTCATTCTCTACTAAAAATGCAAAAACTTAGCCAGGTCTGGTACACGTCTGTAATCCCAGCTATCCAGGAGACTGCGGCAGGAAAATTGCTTGAGCCTGAGAGGTATAGGTTGCAGTGAGCGTTGCAGTGAGCTGAAATCATGCCACACTGCACTCCAGCCTGGGCGACAGAGCGAGACTTTGTCCACCCTCCTCTCCATCCTCCCCTCCCAGCTCACTCCTCCCAGTCACTTCCAGCCTTCTTTCTTCTCTCCTATTGGAGGTTTGCCCAGCTGCTCCCGGCCACAGGACCTGGGCACTTGCCCTTTCCTGACTAAGGAAAATGTACACCTCTCCTGAACTCCCAGCACATGTGACTGGGTCCTTCTGATTTTTCTTATGTTGCCCAGATTTCATCTTCACAAGAGATCTTTCTTGCTCACCTGAATATTCACTCTTCCCCCTAGACACTCACTTTCGCTAATTCTATTCCTACCACCTGTCACTATTGGAATTTTTCATTTCTTTTTTGTTTATTTTGTCTTCCCTGCTTAGAATAAAAATTCCGTGAGGGTAGGTGTGATGGTTAATACTGAGTGTCCACTTGACTGGATTGAAGGATGCAAGTATTGATCCTGGGTATGTCTGAGGGTGTTGCCAAAGGAGATTAACACCTTGGGTCAGTGGCTGGGACAGGCAAACCCACCCTTAACCTGGGTGGGCACCATCTAATCAGCTGCCAGAATATAAAGCAGGCGGCAAAACAGGAAAAGCCTAGACTGGCCTCACCTCCCAGCCTATGTCTTTCTCTTGTGTTGGATGCTTCCTGCCCTCGAACACCAGACTCCAAGTTCTTCAGCTTTGGGATTCGGACTGGCTCTCCTTGCTCCTCAGCTTGCAGATGACCTATTGTGAGACCTTGTGATTGTGTGAGTTAATACTACTTAATAACATTTTACATATATATATATATATATACATATTTCCATATATATATATGCCTTATTAGTTCTGTCCCTCTAGTGAACCCTGACTAATACAGTAGGGAATGAATTAGTCATGATCATTTCTGTCTTCCTTAGGACAGTAGTGAGTATTGGTTTCATGATGACTGAGTGAATAACAGTCCCACACAGGCATGTGCGCGCCTGCTCTTCTTGGCAGACCTTTGACTTAAAATTCTAAGCTCTCACCTGCAAAGTCACAGTGCCCTAAAAACTTCCATTCATTTCCTGCAAGCTCTCTGGATACTGGGGTAGAAATTCCTGCAGTGAACCTGAACCTCTGCTTACTTTTCCTCCCCATACTCTGTCCTTTCCCTGCCCCTGAAGGTCAGCCCCTGCAGGCATCTGTGTGACCCACCAAGAAGAGAGGAGGAACAGGAAACACTCAGGAAAGTGGGAGATGAGGGGGTTGCTTGCAGCGCAGGAGCCCACAGGGAAGGGGCTGTAGTCATGAGTTTAAAGGAAATGGATGAGCAAATGAGTGCTCAGCAAGATGCAGGAGACAGCCAGATCCGCCCAGCGTGCAACCCCAGCACAGGGGTGGTGGGAGGCTCTCAGGCAAGGGCTTGGTCAGTGTCTGTGGGATCTGAACTGGACAGGGTGAAAACCAAGGATCCAAGACAACTTAAGTGGGTTAGGCAGAAGGACTCTCTGCACCATCAGCGCAAGTGGGGGTCAAAGGGCCATGCGATAGAGACAGGAGGGTGAGAAGCTCCAAGGAGAGCCAGCAGTGGGCATGAGGGGCTGCCTATGCCGGTGGGATCAGAGGTGCAGCAGTCTAGGGGATGGCAGGGCTGAGCCAGGCCATGCCATGGGTGACTTGAGTGGAGTGGGGTGAGAATCTTCAGAGTCACGGTGGGGGAGGTCAGAGCAGTGCACTGGTCATTCACAGGAACACCAGGGTCAGCCAGGACAGTGGAAGGACCTGGGATACAGAAGAGCTCTGCAAGAAAAGGGGAAAATGCATCACATGGAGACGATAGCCACGAGGAAGGCCGGAGGTGACCCAGAAACCTGTCATGAGGCTCACAGGAGCAGGGCGCTTCCCTGAGTGGAGGCCATCATCCGGGACCGGAACACCCATCCTGCCCCTTGACCTCTGCAGCCTTCACCAGAGAGGGAAGGGCCAGCTGTAGTCTATTGCAGACCGGTCTTAGGGAACAAGGAGCATGTTATGGGTCCTTCTGGGGACAGACTAAGCGTTTAGTGGCTTCTATTAGGGTCGCCTAACTGCTGCACCCGCCAACCCCAAATCTTAGGTTCCACACTATAAAGTTGTGTTTCTTACTCCTGTCACAGAGCAGTCAAGGGTTCGAGGGTGGTCTTCCACAGGGGCATTCAGGGATCCAGGCCACTTCTGCTGGATGCTCTGCATCGGGCCAAGAGTTGAGGGAAGAGAAATCACAGAGAATACGAGGGTGATCTCGGAGTTAGGCCTGCAAGTGGCACACATCACTCTGTCCATTTTTTTTTCTCCTTTTGAAACATGGTCTCATTCTGTCATCTAGGTTGTTGTGCAGTGGTGTAATCTCGGCTCATTTCAGCCTCAACCTCCTGGGCTCAAGCGATCCTCCAGCCTCAAACCCCACCCCACCCCCCCCACCCCCAAGTAGCTGGAACTACAGGCATGCAGGCCACCAGGCCTGGCTAATTTTTATATTTTTAGTAGAGATGGTTTCACCATGTTGCCCAGGCTGGTCTTAAACTCCTGGACTCAAGCAATCCACCCAACTCAGCCTCCCAAAGTGTTGGGATTATAGGTGTGAGCCACCACGCCTGAACCATGCCGAGCTAATTTTTAAACATTTTTTTGGTAGAGTTGGGATCTCACTATGCTGCTCTGGCTGGTCTCAAACTCCTGCCTCAGCCTCCCATAATGCTGGGATTATGGGTCTGAGCCACTGCACCTGACCTCTCCATATTTCTGTGCTCAGCCCCATGGACAGCTGTGGCCCAGTCAGTCTGCACTCTCTGGAGGACGTCTGCTCAAATAAAAGCCCACTTTGGGGAAGACTCTGTCTTCAGGATCCCAGAGAAACTTTTGGCTTCTCCATGAGGCGAAAGTGGGTGGGCTGAGGTGATTCTAGTTTATCCTCATATAAAAATCTCTACCCACAGAATGGAACACTGTGCAGTCATTAACTAGAAAGATACTTACATTCCGAAACAGAAAGGTGCCTGTAACATGCTGACATGTAAGGAATATAGAATACAGAGTTTTTGTAAAATGGAGACACACAAATACTTCTTTAGGCACCTGCTCATATGTGTCTGCAAGAATGTTCACTGAAATGTTACTATTGGAATCACACAATTTTTTCTTTATTCTCAGTACTCTTACAATTTATGCTATCTACTCATTAGATCGCCTTTATATAAAGAGTAACAAAAAGAAAAGCCACACAAAAAAAGTCTGAGAAATAAACTAAAAATCCCCAAACCCCAGTTCATCTAGAAAAAAAGTGACCCAAACTGTAAGCAAACTAACGGTCAGGGTTTTTAAACTCAGGCCCAGTTCTGAGATGCACATTGTTATGGGTGTGGTCTTGTGCCACTGTTAATTCCACAGCTCATTTAGCGGCAAGCTTGCCCACAGCACATCTCCATAGAGATGGAACCCGCAGGGACTGGAGGATGTAATTACCTGAGGATATGGCAAAGAGAGGAGAGGAGTTCTCACACCAACAAGAAAGGTGAGCCTGGGGTCTTCAAAGGCAGCACGCCCAGGGCCTGCCACGTGGCCTCCAAGTGGGCACACTTCAGGGCTGGGTGAGAAATGCTTGGAAACCTGGGTGCTCCCTTCTGGGCGGTTTATAAAAGCCACCCCAGGTCCGGCTCCTTAAGGAGGGGTGACGGGGACGGGGACAAAGCCAGGCAGGGAGGGCAAGGGCTCAGACCAGGCCAATGCTCGCCGCCTCCATCTTCCGTCTGACACTGCTGCTCTTCTGGCTGGCTGCTCCCGGGCCCACCCAGCCTGAGAGCCTTTTCCACAGCCGGGACCACTCGGACCTGGAACCATCCCCGTTGCGCCAAGCCAAGCCCATTGCCGACCTCCACGCTGCTCAGGTAGGAGGAGGCTGGAAAAGCAACACCCCCAGGCACACAGTGTGCACACAGGCACATGCACATGCTCGCACGTACACAGGCCAGGATGCCAGCTGTGGGGAGGCAGAGAAGGGCCAGGCAGGCTGGGCTAGGAGGGAGGAGTAGCTCCTGTGGCTCCTGTCAGAACCACCATGAATCGATGCTTAACCCAATTGGACAACCCCCAGGTCAGCCCTAGTGAGAGAGAAATGCCAGTGAACCCAGACAACAGACTCGAAGGCCAAGTGCCTTTTCAAAGGCAAGCATGTGGTACTGTGGTGGCCAAGGCACTGTCCAAAGTATTCTGTGGCTGCTCACATGCCAGAATCTGGATGGAGAGAAGGGGACAGCCCTGCAAGGTTCCCTAGCACAGCAGTAGTGAGGATCCTAACAGAGCTGTCTGGGGTGACATCTATGGCCTTCGCCAGAGTCTGTGGTGCAGCACCCAGGAAGTCCAATGCAGGTGATCCCCTCCTCCAGAGAGTCCTGTTGGGGGCAGGGAATGGACCGATGGGGCCCCTTGACCTGCCCTGGCACGTGGTCCTGTGGTCACCACAGGCTGGAGCTGATACTCAGGGTCAAGTCCAATCCCCAGCTCCCAGGGTGCCCCAGAGGCCAGGGCAGGGAGTAGGAGAGCCGCCCTGTAGCCAGGCTCTCAGCAGCGTGGAGCCCGCCTCCCTCCCTCCCGTCCTTTGCGCGGCCATGAGGAAGCCCCCAGGTCCTCGGAACCAACCGCTGCCAAACCCCTCAGTTCGAATTCCCAGCTCTCGGGACAGGCCTCTCCAAGGCCTTCCCTGCAGTGTGGCCACACCCGGCCTTCCTTGGCACCCCACCCTGCCCCGCATGGCCTCAGGGAGCACCCTCCCCAACTCCGACCTCTCACCTCCTCCCGGCAGCGCTCACGCCGCTGCCCAGTCCCCTCGGGCCTGTGGCGCCTCTGACCCGGCCTGGCGCCCATCCCAGGACTCAGGGCGGCGCCCAGGACCCGCTCCTGTCTGTCTCACTCACTGCCCGTCTCTGTAGATCTCGGTCTCTCTGTCTTCCTGTTTCTGTTGCTGTCTCCGTCTGTTTCTCCCTGCCTTCTGCTTCGTTCTGTCTCTCTGTCTGTCTCTCGAGGCTCTGGGGCAGGGCAGCCCGGGTGGAGGAGGGGCAGGAGGGAGGTGGCCCCGGCTTAGGGCGCGTTTCTCTCCCGCAGCGGTTCCTGTCCAGGTACGGCTGGTCGGGGGCGCGGGCAGCCTCAGGGCCCAGCCCCGAGGGGCCGCCGGAGACCCCCAAGGGCGCTGCCCTGGCCGCGGCGATGCGCAGGTTCCAGCGGGCGAACGCGCTGCGGGCCAGCGGGGAGCTGGATGAGGCCACCCTGGCGGTCATGAACCGGCCGCGCTGCGGGGTCCCCGATACGCACCCGCCACCCCCTGCCGCCCCGAGTGCGCCCCCGGGCCCGTTCCCCAGAGCCCGCCCCAGGCGCTCGCCGCGGGCGCCGCCGTCCCTGTCCCTGTCCCGGAGGGGTTGGCAGCCCCGGGACTCCTCCGACGGCGGGGCCGCCCGGGCCTTCTCCAAGAGGACGCTGAGCTGGCGGCTGCTGGGCGAGGCTCTGAGCAGCCAGCTGTCCGCGGCGGAGCAGAGGCGCATCGTGGCGCTGGCCTTCAGGATGTGGAGCGAGGTGACGCCGCTGAACTTCCGCGAGGACGCGGCCGCCCCCGGGGCCGCGGTGGACATCAAGCTGGGCTTTGGGAGAGGTAAGAGCGCCTCGGGGACCCCGGCGCGCCGCCCCCTCCCCCTGGCTCCGCCACCTGCAGAATGGGGGATGCTTAGCCTCCCGGCCTGTCCCAGGGGCACCTGTCAGCAGGGCAGACGGAGCCTCCGGTCAGTGTGGTCCTGTCAGAATCGCGGTCACCCTGCAGAGAGCCTGGTGTGGCCTGCAGGGACACTAGGTCCGGCCCTGCGCCAGGCTGCTGCCAGGCCTGCTCCTCAAAGCCCCACACAGGCCCCCTGCCTGTGCCTCAAGCTTCCCCAGGGAGCAGGGGCCTCAGGACAGGGCGGTGTCAGGCACAGGTGCCACCACCTCCCCCGTGCAACTGGACAAATGACTGAGCCGCTTTGCAGCCCCATCGGTGACCCAAGGATGCTCAAGGCTGTCTTCTGGTCTCCCTGGGTTAATGTCCCAGCATGAGAAGTACAGGGACACGGTTGGCTGAAAAAAACAAATGTGAGGGACCTGGCCTCCACGTCTCATGTCCGCTGCAGAGGTGAGGATCTACCCGATCTTGCCTGGAGGAGGCCTTTGTGCTGTCTTCCCAGGCCCCCAGCTGGGCTGTCACCCAGCCCTGCTCCTCTCCGCTCCCAGGCACTTGGTGCCTGTCGGTCTCTGACAGTCTGTGGACTGTAAACAGTTTAAACAAACTGTCTCCCACCCTCCTCACATTGACGACTTAATCCAGGAGCTGTCATTCTGTCTGCCTCTGCTGCTGGTTCCTGGAGGCTGGGGACCCTGTCATGTACTCTAGGTGAGGTGTCTGTATGAGGGGTACTCATCCTTCACTGGGACCACCTCCTTCTTCCCGTCTCCAGGCCGGCACCTGGGCTGTCCCCGGGCCTTCGATGGGAGTGGGCAGGAGTTTGCACATGCCTGGCGCCTAGGTGACATTCACTTTGACGATGACGAACACTTCACACCTCCCACCAGTGACATGGGCATCAGCCTTCTCAAGGTCAGTGGTCCTGAGCTGCTCGTGTTGATAAGGCACCAGCAGTGCTCACAGGCTAACATCCAAAAGGTCCAAGCTTTTCCCAGGAAGTGTCCGCATCCTCTGAGGAGGCAAATCTGTGTCTGGCCACGGTTCCCTAGTTCCACCGGCGCTGCCCTCTTCACAGGCACAGGCTTTCCATCTGTAACACAGGGATCTGTCGCCCAGGCTTCACCCAGCGCCATGGTGTGTGTTCCCCTTCTAGGTGGCCGTCCATGAAATTGGCCATGTTCTGGGCTTGCCTCACACCTACAGGACAGGATCCATAATGCAACCAAATTACATTCCCCAGGAGCCTGCGTTTGAGTTGGACTGGGCGGACAGGAAAGCAATTCAAAAGCTGTACGGTAAGAATGCTGGGGAGGGCATCCCCGAGCTCACGGAGGACACTCAGTGTTCCCGAGCACAGCAGGACCCCACCCACGCCTCATTGGGAGCCTGGGCCCAAGAGCACAGCGTTGTACAACTGCATTACCCAAGAGTAGCCACCCTCTAGCTCCTCGATGCTGCTGTCTTAGTAAAATGTGTTTCTGCCCAGTTGACCGCCAGTCCCTCCTGTGTCCTCTCATCCACTTGCTACGTGCATTTCTTAGGAGGATGGTGAACACAGTGGTTTTCTCAACACACACTCCTCCCCTCCCCGCACTGTGCTGTGGCATCCCACCAGACACACACACACTGGAAGCCCTAGGAGTTTACTGCAATCCCATGGCAAAGAGCAGCTTAGCCTGGCCAGGATGAGCTCCAATCTATTTAAAATCGTTCAGGGCAAACGTTCTAGTGGTTATTTAATTAAAGTGGTTGGTGATTTAGCACAGAGGCCCAAGGGAAGAAAGCTGTCCTTCTCTTCTCCATTCAAAGGTCCCTAGGCTGGGCATGGTGCCTCACACCTATAATCCCAGCACTTTGGGAGGCCAAGGAGGGCAGATCTTTGATGTCAGGAGTTTGAGACCAGCCTGGTCAACATGTTGAAACCCTGTCTCTACCGTAAATACAAAAATTAGCCAGGCGTCATGGCACATGCCTGAAGTCCCAGCCACACGGGAGGCTGAGGCAGGAGAATCGCTTGAACCCGGGCGTCATGGCGCGCGCCTGTAATCCCAGCCACACGGGAGGCTGAGGCGGGAGAATCGCTTGAACCCGGGAGGCGGAGGTTGCAGTGAGCTGAGATCACAGCACTGCACTCCAGCCTGGGTGACAGAGCAAGACTATCTCAAACAAACAAAAAAGTCCCTAACAGGGACCACCCCATTTTCATTCTCACATACCCCTGTTCTCAGCACTCTGTCTTTGGAGATAACAACTGCGAGGACACACTGACTTGCCCCAGTGGAAATCTTGCTCTGACATGAGCCCAGAATTCAACTTCTGTCTAACGAAGTCAAACTGCTGTCAAGCCGTCAAGGGAGGCATTCACGAGCTCTATTTAGGGTGGTCAACTGTGAATAACTGCATCCAAATTGAGATGCTTCCGAGAGCGGCCTGGGGCATGTGAGGAATAAAGGGCCCCCGGCTCCCTCTGCTCAGCCACCTCAATCGTTCTTTTTTTTTTTTTTTTTTTTTTTTTTTAAGATAGGGTCTCACTCTGTCACCCAGGCTGGAGTGTAATGCCCTGATCTCTGTTCACTGCAGCCTCGGCTTCTCAGGCCCAAGTGATCCTTCCACCTCAGCCTCCAAGTAGCTGGGACCACAGGCACCACGCGCGGCTAATTTTTGTTTTTGTTTTTTTTGTAGACTGGGTTTCACCGTGTTGCCCAGGGTGGTCTTGAATCTTCCTGCCTCGGTCTCCCAAGGCGCTGGGATCACAGGAACGCACCGCTGTACCTGGCGTCCCTTCAGTCTCACATGGGGTCTTGCTTTAAGGTGTTTTCATAGAAAGTCCCAGCTTTGCGACTGTCGTCATTCAAGTCACACATGAAAATGTAAGTTTTTGCACCATGTGACAAGAGGCTGGTTTTTTTTTTTAGGCTCCTGTGAGGGAACATTTGATACGGCATTTGACTGGATTCGCAAAGAGAGAAACCAGTATGGAGAGGTGATGGTGAGATTTAGCACGTATTTCTTCCGCAACAGCTGGTACTGGCTTTACGAAAACCGAAACAATAGGACGCGCTATGGAGACCCTATCCAAATCCTCACCGGCTGGCATGGAATCCCAACACACAGCATAGATGCCTTCGTTCACATCTGGACACGCAGAAGAGATGAACGTTATTTTTTTAAAGGTACAGATTCTTCATGGATGGTTCTGTTTCTTATTAAACAAAGGCACTCAGAAGGAATGTCTTGAGCCCCTACCAAGAAATCTGTTGTAATGCTCTTATCATCACTTGCTTAATTTTTATCTGCTCCATCAGACTGGAAGCTCTGAGAGCACAAGGATTGGGTTATATTGTTTTTTGTTTGTTCCTGAGACAGTTTCATGGTCACCCAGGCTGGAGTGCACAATCATGGCTCACTACAGCCTCAACTTTCTGGGCTCAAGTCATGTTCCCACCTCAGTCTCCTGAGTAGCTGGGACCACAGGCTCACGCCACCACACCTGGCTTAATTTAAAAAAAAAATTTTTTTTTGTAGAGATGGGGTCTCATTAAATTGGCTAGGCTGGTCTTGAACTCCTGGCTTCAAGCTGTCTTCCCACCTTGGCCTCTCAAAGTGTTGGGATTACCACTGACCCAGCCCCCTGATCTTTTTAAGAAGGCACTTATGTCACCGAATGAGTGAATGAATTCTACTAGGCATTAAGGGGGTTGCCAAAAAACTGTAACAAAGGGCCCTGCCTGCAGGAGTTTTAATCTGGTTCTAAAAGAAAGAAAACACCTTGGAAGCCTAGGAACAGAAGTGTTTTTAAGGGGTTGGCCAAGCAGAAGAGGTGATCACTGTCACCTAGAATTGGGTGCTGGTGACCCCAGGAATCAGGTCTTGGCCTAGGCTCAAGGATGGGTGGGATCTGTGATGCCCAGAAAAAGGTACCCAGAACGGTGAGTGGATAAGGGTGTGGAAGTGGTCAGAGATAAGCAGCAGAAGCCAAGCTGTGGGGCTGGGAGTGAAAACACTGCAGAGCTGGGAGACTGCGGTCCATCAGAGTTGGCGACAGACTCACACAGGATGAGATCAGGCTAGAAAGGCGGGTTGGCCCAACCACGGAAGGCCTCAAATGCCAGGGTCAGGGGCTGGACTTCACTGGGCAGGCCAAGAGGAATCAATGGCAATTTCTCGACAGAGAAGTCAGTGTTTTGCTGGAAGGCAGAAGCTGATGTGGTGGAGCCTGGGGCGTCCTGGGGAACACACAAAGAAAGGCAGTTCTGGGACTCTCTTGCTGCCACTGCTCCTTACTCGCCCGGTCTCACCCAGTACCCTGGGCCTGGTGCACGAGGCATGCTGCCTTTGCAAAACCAGACAACACAGAGTCCAAGCACAGACATGATTTTGTGGTCACTGCTTTTTCCTTCCCCTTTCCTACCCAGAGTCAAGCTGTGTACTCCCTCTGCTGAATCCTGGTATTTTAACCATAGGGCTTTAAATTGCTCAAAAAGACTTAACAAGGTGAGAGCCAAACCGAATGAACTTTATATGCAAATTTTACCATAAGGATCCTGTATATACATTTGGTCTTAATTTTCCTTCATATCGCACAAAGGAAGAATTAGTTCAGTTACATAAAGAAATCACCTGATAGCGGACTTTTATAGTTTAGGTCTTCCACAGGTGGAGACACATCTTTCAGGGCCTTAAGAAGTCCCAAACTAGAATTTATGTTGGCAACACTCAGAATCTTACTCATGGAATTAGGTCATCATAGGAAAACTGCTACAATACAGCTGTATTTTATTCGTGAAGCTTTAAAAACATCTTAATTTGCTATGAATATTTTGGATTAAAAGACATTCCTGTTAGAGTGAATTGCATCTCTAACTGGACACACGTCATACTGTTCTCAATGGTGAACTTTTCCAAATATGTTAAATATTTAGTTGCTAAGGAACGTACTGCTTGGGGTGCTCTGTGAGTTGTGAACACCAAAGAAGTGTGTTGAAGTGGATTTAGTCTATTCTGTGTTAGCAAGATGCCAAATATTCAGGCTTAGGAACTAACAAGAGCCTAAAATAACCCCCTACTGATTTAGAGCATGGAATTAGCATTTGAACTTTGAAACAAAATGGAGCAAGTTCCATTTCACAGGACAGTGGGGAGTCTCTCTGGAGTGGAATTTGAGAGTCCTGGCCTGCATTCCTGGCCAGTCGCTTCAGCTCTCTCTATTCCAGCGTCCTTATTTGTAAAATGGGCGTGGTGGTGGGACTAGATGACTCTAAAACAAGGTATAATCCAATCATAAGGATCATGATTTCTTCTGTAAAAAGAGGGCTTATCCTGATTAGGATAGGAAAATGATTCCAAGCCTTGGGCCACTAACATTAAAAGGAACAGCTTTAGACTATAAAGGAAGAAGAAGAAGAAATTAAGATAGGTAAAAAAGACAATATTTTTGCTGTTTTGTTTTTGCTTTTGATGACGTTCACAGGATGGGGTTTGCTTTTGCTGTGAAAGGCAACCAACATTCCAACTGCAGCAATGATGGCCAAGAAAAATGCATTCCTGGGCTAAATCTAGAAGTCATTCCAGATGTGCGGACATCAGAGTGGCGGCTTCTCTAAGATGCCGAAAGCCTCGCTTCCTCCTAGAATCACGGCAACACGCTATACAGGACTGGCTGAGACCTATCTTGAAAACTGTCCTCCTTGTCATGTTTCCTGTGATTTAATATTAATGAACCGCATGAACTTATTTTCGTTGGCTCTCAGGAAATCAATACTGGAGATATGACAGTGACAAGGACCAGGCCCTCGCAGAAGATGAACACGGAAAAAGCTATCCCAAGTTGATATCCGAAGGGTTTCCTGGCATCCCAAGTCCCCTAGACACAGCCTTTTATGACCGAAGAAAGAAGTTCATTTACTTCTTCAAGGAGTCCCTTGTAAGTAAAGGTTTTTCAGCCTAGCATTGCTTCTGTCATCCCAAATAGAGATTCGTCAGATGACCAAGTTTGTATTTAAAAGCTGTACTTGGCCTGGCACAGTGGCTCATGCCTGTAATCCCAGCACTTTGGGAGGACAAGGGGGCGGATCGCTTAAGCCCAGGCGTTTGAAACCAGTCTGGGAAACAAAGTGAAACCCATGTTTTGGTCTCAACAAAAAATACAGAAATTATCCAGGTGTTGCGGCACATGCCTGTGGTCCCAGCTGCCTGGGAGGCCGAGGCAAGATGATCACTTGAGCCTGGGAGGTCGAGGCTGCAGTGAGCTGTGATTGCACCACTGCACTACAGTCCAGCCTGGGCAAGAGTGAGACCGGTCCCAAAAAAAAAAGAAAAAACAAAAAACCTGTACTCACGTCAGATCTAAATAGCAATGGCAGAGCATTACAAACGGAAAATTAGGACGCTCAAGTCTAAAGAATCTGGTACAAAGTCTGAGTTACTTATCTCATTGTTATAAATTAACCTAAAATATGAATAATTTTCAGAAGAGTCAGTCTATCTAATTTGCTTTGCAGGTATTTGCATTTGATGTCAACAGAAATCAAGTACTTAATTCTTATCCAAAGAAGATGACTGAAGTTTTTCCAGCAGTAATACCACAAAACCATCCTTTCCGAAATATAGATTCTGCTTATTACTCCTATGCATACAACTCCATTTTCTTTTTCAAAGGCAACGCATACTGGAAAGTAGTTAATGACAAGGACAAACAACAGAATTCCTGGCTTCCTACTAATGGCTTATTTCCAAAAAAGTTTATTTCAGAGAAGTGGTTTGATGTTTGTGATGTCCATATCTCCACACTGAACATGTAATGAGAAAAAACGGAAAATGGAGAGTCATAAGACTTTGCTAAGAAAAAATCTGATATTGTTTACAAAGAAAACCAGATTTTCAGTAGCTGAAGCAAACTCAATGGAAAAAGCCGTAGCTGAACTTTTAAAATACTTGATTTAAAAATCAGTTGCTCAGGTAAAACATAATTCATAACCTAGAAAGGTTAAAAATGAAACAAAAACCAAAACTAAGCATCCAAGGATCTTTGTCTGCTTTGTACTCTGTGGGGCTCTGCCCATCCCAACTGCTGGCCCACCTGATTTATGGGAGCTGGAAAGGTGACCAGAGCCATGGGTCAAGCTATCAAGGAAGGAGAGGCCATGGATATGATCTTACTGAGGGATTCAACTGGAAAGGTCATGGAATTCAAATGAATTGCACTCCAAAGTCCCTGTCAGAATGACATTTCTCTAATGACGGTGTACAAACGGCTTTCAAGTGTATTTCTCTCTTGATCTTCACAACTCTGTCAGCGTGGCAGGATGGATACTATCGTACACATTTCCAGTCATATTAACCAAAGTTCATCTGCTGTATCCTGCCAAAAGTCAAACGCAGTGGCAGCTCTGGGCCCTCATCTCCAAATCCCAGCCCAGGGTCCTCTGCGTCACTGTGGTGGTCGCGGGCCCTGCAGTGAATTTCACCATCTTGTTTGAACACACAGGCCTGCAATCCAAATGGTCCTGAACAGAACAACTCTTCTGGTTCACTGTAATTCACTTAGTGTTCTCTCCTGGCACTTTATATGACAGTTTACTTAGGTTCTAAAGACCAGACTACCAAAAGGAGCCTCTTGAAGCTAGTTGGATAATTTTATTTTTCCAGTATCAGTTATATCTAGGATAGGCATATGTCCCTTCAACTTTTAAATAATACAGCTATTAACTCTTAACCCGAATGAAACCCAATGTCATTTGTAATGAAGTGAACAAAATGTGGGCAATGAAATGAACTAAAATGGTTTCAGTAGCCTCAATGATCAGGCCACAAATACCAAATTTCTTCTTCTAAAGGAACAGCTAAAACATAGGTAGGTTAAAAATAGCAAATTACAAATATATGTTTTAAGGATCTTCTTTCCCTCTGTAGGAACTTTCGTGTTATTGCTTTGACAAAGGAAGGTGGCTATAATTTATACTTACATAAGAACAAATTTTCCTCTTGACTGAAAGGCTGTTTCAGCCAAGGAGAGGGGCTGGAAGAAAAGCAACTCTCATACCCCTAACCCCAGCTCATTCCTACTAAGTAGGAACATCCCTTTGAATTCATAAACTCAAAAGATGACATATCATCTTGGATTTTAATCAACAGAAGTGTCTAGGTTTATCTAGCAGGGCAAAGATGGTTTTATGATGTGTGTACATTTGCTACAAGGGAAAACAGAATGACAGTGGTCCTGAAATGAAATATTGCTGAATTTGTACAACTGCTTTACCATGTAGGCAAAACTTTAAATGTTTCAGTGATTAATTTTTGTAAACTGATGCAAATCTGTTCCAAGGAAAATACAAACTAAGTAAACAACAACTAAGTGGACAAATGGCGAGAGAGAATTCTGCTAAGCTATGATGGACGTTAACTCACTGTCAATGGGCTGGGTATGGTGGCTCATGCCTGTAACCCCAGCACTTTGGGAGGCTGAGGCAGGTGGATCCCTTGAGCTCAGGAGTTGGAGACCACCCTGGGCAACATGGCAAAACTCTGTCTCTAGTAAAAATACAAAAAATTAACCAGGCATTGTGGTGCATGCCTGTAGTCCCAGCTACATGGGAGGGTGAGGTGGGAAGATCCCTTGAGCCCGTGAGGCAGAGGTTGCAACGAGCTGAGATTATGCCACTGTACTCCAGCCTGGGTGACAGTGAGACCCTGTCTCAAAACAAACAAAAAAATCTCAGCCAGTGAAAACACCTGAAAATCTCTGTAAAAGAGAAAGAAGCCTCTTTTACATCATAGCTCAGTAAAAATTCGGCTTAAAACCAGTTATTCCAGCAAATTTTCTAGTATAGTTGGCATTCCTTCAGAGGTGTGGTTAGTGCGGGAGGGGCTTCTGGCCACTGTGGAGGGCCTGCACAACCCGCCTCAGCTACCTACGGGCCTGCAGGGGGCTGGCTGGGTCTCCAGAGCACCTGCCCCGCAGGCCTAGGCAGCAGACCTACACATAGTGGCGTCATGCACAGGAGTCCAGAGCTTCACCTCACCTTGAAAGAGCCTGTTTTACATGTTACACTGTCTTGAAATTGAAAATATGAATTATGAACAAAAACAGCCTTGTGCACTATAGTCATTACAAATAATAGGGGATGCTTGTGTGTAACTGGACGAGAGCTGTGTTAGCAGCGGCAGTAAGGAAAATATTCTAGGGAAATTTAGTGGACAGCAGAATTTTAATGTTAATGTTCTGAGCTTTACTTTGTAAAGTTTATTAATTAGACTGAGTTCACATCAAAACTCAAAGTGAAGAATGGAAACTGGAAAAATACAAAGACATTTTAAATAAATAGTTTATTTATTCAAAATAGTTTTCTTACCTTATTCACAGTTTCAAGTTTAAAATGAAAAAAAGGGATAGTACCTATTCTTGATCAACTGTCATATAAAGTCAAAAGTGAACCCTTTCAGAACATGCATTAAATACAGCAAATTGCACAACAGCTAGTCTTTGAACAATCCTGCACTGAAGCTTATAAAGAACACACCTTTTTTCTGTGCAATTTAAAAGGAAACACTGTAGATGTACAGGAAGTCTCCTTAACCCACCTGAACCTGTGATATCATTTGGATAAAAGTTCTCTTGACCTAAGTAACATTTTATCCAAAACAATATCTTAGACTCATGCAGCCTGACATACTTCAAAAGTATGTGAACGTGTAACTGCATCACAGCAAGTCCATTAATATTGAGGTACTGTGTGCTTCTCAAATAAATAGTGGAAGCTTTAAGTTTGATTCTCATGTTAG
Source organism: Cheracebus regulus (assembly GCA_963574635.1). NCBI lineage: Eukaryota > Metazoa > Chordata > Mammalia > Primates > Pitheciidae > Cheracebus > Cheracebus regulus. Next base: position 8,189 of record CAUYQU010009141.1, on the reverse strand, counting down.
CACTTCAAGTGAAGAAGCCACAGAACTCAACTGTAATTTGTCTGTCACTTAAAATAACTCTGTGTTTCCACTGATACGCCCGTTTTAAATGGATATTTCCCTATTATTTAATGGAACAAAGCACCGAATGAACAAACCGGCTCTGTGTTGAAGGCACTGACAGCGTGTCTGGGACGCGGCTCTGTGCAGTCACTGAACGGCGCTGCTGCTTGCTGCACTACCGGCAGTGGCAAGCTGGCCTAGCAGGTGGATGATAACACCGATTCTTTCCAGAAGAGTCGCAGTTTTGTTTGCAGTCGCTCTCAAAAGCTGGGAGTAAATGTGCTTGTTGGTTTTGAGGACTGTGTCTTCTTCAATGTTATTGCTAGGGTTAAAAAAGAAAAAGAGACAGATAAGGGACCACCAATGCCTATCGACAATTTAGAGGTCCAGAACGCCGGCCGGCGGCAGCCCAACAGTCACTCTTCCCAGAGCAGCACGGTTCCACTCCTGTCGAGTTCAGACCTGCCTTCTTCTATGTATTGCTCACGGGCCTGTTTCTAGACAATTACTTCAATACATTAATGAAATCCAGCACTCATTCCTTTTATAAATATTTAAATGCCGATTATGTACCAGGAACTGCTCTTGACGGAGAACAAAACAGGCAAAAGGAAGCCCCTTCCTTCAAGGCATTTGCATTCTATTGAGGCAGGAGTTTGCGGGAGGGGAGTGGGGTCATTAGGGGAGACCACAGTGAACAAGAGTGTGAGAGACGGCCATGAAGAAAATGCAGTGGAGCTGGGCGCGTGAGGGCAGAAGGAGCTATGCAGTATTTCCTCCGCCCCTCCAGCTCGGCCTAAAGCCCCTTCCTGTGTCACACGCACACATCTAAAGCCACTGTTGCACTGCTGTCTGTAGAGCTAGAACTACCTAGGATCTAAACACGGATTCCTGACCAACAAGAATGCTGCATCTCAATTTATCCTAAAAATGTGTGAAGAATGCCCCTCAGCTGAAGAGTACTAGACAGTACTCTACTTTAAAACTATTTCACTTTACAGTTGGTCTTGAAAATATTTACCCCTTACGATGGATGGGTGAATTCTATTTCTGTTACTACTGGAAAAGGCTAGTAATTAATTCCGTGGCAGTTCATATCTAGCATCTTTTTTTTTTTTTTTTTAAAATGAGTCCAGGTGAAGACCCCTGGCTCACATAACCAGATAACAGATAACAATTCCACAACTCTTTACAGTGGCCATGACCACATCTGAGCCTTACAAGCCTTACAATAATCCCATCTCCTCAGATAGGCAAGGACTAGCATTTTTATTTTACAGATGTAAAACCTAAGGCCCAGAAGGGTTAATAGTTTGGATTAAGGTCAAAATGTCATGTTTTCCAATTTCAAATGCTATGCACTTTCACCTCTTTGGGGTACAAAATTTCTCCCTTCACCCAAGGGCTTGCCAGTCAGGCCTGCCAGAGAGCAGCCAGCAGTGCACAGCTGCCTTCCCCCAGGAGTTCCCCTTTCTTTCATTCCTGGCTCCATCCCTCCTCCACAGGATCACTATTCCAGTCTTTAGACATTTCTCCCCCCAAATTCCCACTTCTTTTATCAGGCAAATCTCCTCCTGCCTTTCCCCAACAGCCACAGCACAGCAAAACTGACTGTTCCAAATGCATTCCCTATCTGTAATCTGCGCCTAAGATCAGCTATATTTTAGTTTTGGGGGAGAGTTAACAGTCACGAAACCCTTTAATAACTTTATAGAAAATTTAAATTACTCTGACAGTAAATCAAGGCAATAGCACTTAATATAGAAAAGGCATTTGAAAGATGAATTATTTTTTGTGGACAATGACATCATACTGTCATTTTACTAATAGTTGGGTACCTAAAGATAACTGATGGCTGTAGGGATTACAAACATAAAATCTTTTGATTTTCCTAATATAACTCTGAATCTTAAATCTTCATCTTCCAATTTCCAACTTCTACGAATTTCTACAAATCACACTTTCCTTAATGCATTCTTATCAGTAGTTTCACTGACCTATGACCCCTATTCAGAGGGCTCCATCATTTCATCTCCCTTTTCACTAATCTTAACCAAATATTAAATGTACACATTTAAATGGGAACAACCCATAAATCTAAAAGATTTGTTCTTGGCACTGCAGCAGAGAGCTCCCTGAATCTTCAGAGGTTATTTCTACTTCTTACAGTTTTTCTTTATATTAAGCCCCAAAGCCACCAAAATGTCAAGAGGCCTGGATCTGTGAAAGCAATGAGTATTAAAATATAGCAGAAAAGTAAAATCTAAAGTCAAAAAGAAAAAAGAAAAAACCTTTGGCCTAACAAACTGCTACTGCTAGAATCCGTACGTCAATGCAGTTGTCATATGATGATGAAATGCCTGCATCAACTGAAAATGAAAACAAAAATTTTTTTAAACAAGTAAAATGCATCTTTCACTGTAATTCTACAGGAGTCTTATAAACTTAAGATTTTAATTATTAAGCCTTGTTTATTTCTTTTGCCAGAGGGCATGATGTGGAAAAAACATTAGTCAAAAAATAAAAATTTATTTAACACAGACTTTCAGTATCTGTGGAGGATTGGTTCCAGGACCCTCCAGAAAACTAAAATCTAAGGAGGCTGAAGTCCCTGATATAAAATGGTATATGCATTTAAGCTGTGTACATCTTCCTACATACTTTAAATCATCTCTAGATTACTTATAATACCTTATACAATGTAAATGGCTTATAAATAGTTGTTATACTATATTGCTTTTTAAATTTATATTATTCTTTATTTAATATTTTCAATCTATGGTTGGTTGAAACTGGATTCAGAATCCTTGGATAGAGAGGACTGATTGCATTTTCTTTCTTTTAGGTCTCACTCTGATTTCCCTATATATTGCAAAAGAGAATGTTCATGTATTCACTGTGAAATAACTAAGCCTGTGGCAGAGGATATTTTCCTCTTAAAAACAAAATTATAGATGTTTTCATTTTCACATCAGTGAAAAATGAAGTATCATCAACTTAGTAACTAATATTTTTGTTTTGAAACTTGTCCAAGTATGTATTATATTAACACAGTATCACATTGCACAGTTTAATAAACCTTAAAAAAATCAATATAAATTCGCTACATAAGACTTTATGCATCATGCATGAAAACTTTAGATTAAAATAGTTTTCAGCAGAATATTAATAACCTAAATAAACAGAATCTTAGAAAACCTTTCATTAAAATAAAAATTACTTAGATCATACATATGACTATTATGGTTATTAAAGATAAAACTGAAACTATTACTTACTACCAATTTCTCAAATGATTGACTTGTGAAAAATCAATCAATCACATTTTCTCACATTTCATGTATTTATATTGCCACCTTGTGGAAACCAATACAAATTTTAAAAATTTACCCGCTGCTATTAGGAGAAAGCAGAAATTCTTTTCCAGCCTTGTTACTATATGCACTATCTGCTCTGTCTTATGGCTCTTCAGAAAGATGGATGTCTCTGCTAAATCAGTGAGCCTATTAACACCCCTTGCTGTGTACCACAACCAGGATATGGTGTAGACATTGAGGTTAACAAAGAAGTAAAAGCTCTCCTCATAGAGAATTATTCAAAAGCAATATTTTTTTTCTTTAAAGAGATGGCTTTTGCTCTGTCTCCCAGGCTGGAGTGCAGTGGTGCCATCATAGCTTGCTGTGGCCTTGAACTCCTGGGTTCAAGTAATCCTCCCACCTCAGTCTCCCGAATAGCTGGGATCACAGGTATGAGCCATGGCACCCAGTCCAAAAGCAGTTACTGAAGGAAGTTTCTGTTCAGGATGCAAAGCTGGAGAACGCCTCTGGCTCAGGCACAGCAAACTACAAGGTCATGGCTTTTCTTAAATCCATGAGAGAGGTGGGGCAACCAACTAGCCTGAAATCTAAGGAGAGATAGGCTGATACAGGGAGAGAAAGGAGAGTCCTTCCTTACCCAGGCAGATGCAGCCAGAAGCTAGGAAGCATTCAGCTAAAATAGTGAATGAGTCGGTGGGGGCCCAGTGAGGCCGGTTAGAGAGTGTAGGGCCTCTGTGGAGTCAGGGGGTTCACATCTTCTTACTGGCTTTTCTCCAAGGACCTCCCTAAGTGTTCACATAAAAGACCAGTGAGAATCCTGAGAAAGTGACCCTCCTGGTGACACTATGGAAGGGTAACAGCAGCTGCTTTGGGAGGGACAGGCAACCCCACCTGGAGCCTTCTCCTCTATGAAACAAAAGCCTCAGTGGGGGTGGGGGAAGACAATGAACCCTGTCAACCTTAGGGCATGGGTTAAAGTCCACAAAGAGAGGAGAAGGGAACAGAAAAAAAATTCTGGGGGGTTAGGCAGTGGTGCAAGAGCACTGGGAAGGCCACTGTCCTGAGACTCAGGAACACGAATGTCTGCCTAGACAGAGGCTTCCTTAAACACCTGTGGAGTCCTTGCTAACTCCCTGCTAAAAAGTACCGAAGGACAAGTTATAGTGGAATATGGTCGGAAGAACTATGAGAGTGTAAAGACAGACCCTCCCTAAGGTGCAAAACAAAGGAAAGATCTAGAGCTGAAGGTAGAGAAGGCATTAAGAATCACCTTCTGCACACCTGCTCCACCCTACACACAAGGACTGCAGGAAAACTTGAAGCCTGTGGTATACGGAAGGTAACCATCAATTGCAGCTCAACTCCAGACTAGAAAAATGAATTCGACTCCCCACACTAAAACCCTAGCAGGGGAAAAGTACAAAAAATTCTGGGCAAAAAAAAAAAAAAAAATATTTTCCTTGGTCTGCTGTCATACATAAGGTATCCAGTTTTCAACAAACAAGAGATATATGGAAGACAAGGCAAAAAACAATGTATGTCCAAGAGACAAAGAATCAACAGAATCAGCTAATTATGATACAGATGTTGGAACTATCTCATAGGGAATTTAAAAGGACGATAATTAATATGTTAAAGGCACGAATGGAAACGGTGGATGCCATGCAAGATCAGATTGGTAATTTCAGCAGAGAGTTGAAACTAATAACAAATCCAGGAGAAATTGCTAGAAATGAGGAACATTGTAACAGAGACAGAGAATGCCTTCAAAAAGTTCAACTGCAGATGACACAAAACTAAGTAAGGAATCAGTGAACTTGAAGACAATTCAATAGAAATCCAAACAAAATCATAAAAAGAAAAAAGGGCATCAAAAAACCAGAACAGAATATCCAAGAGCTGTGGAACAACATCAAACAGTCTAACATAGGTATAACTGGGGCTGTAGAGGAGAAGAGAGAACGGAACAGAAGAAAGAAAAATGCTGAAGCCAGGGGTAAAAGCCATCATGACACACCCAAGCGTATCACAGTCAAACTGCTGGGGAGTGGGGCGCCTACAGGCAAGGAAGATGCATTTCTAACAGATGAACAAAAGTAGGAAACACAGCAGACTTCTGGTCAGAAAACATGCATGCCAGAAGACAATGGGGTGACATCTTTGAAGTACTTTAAGAAAAGGACTGTTAACCCAGAATTCTGCAAAAACATCTTCCAAGACTGAAAAAGGAATAAAAATTCTCTCAATAGTAAAGATAGAATTCATTGCTAGCAGACCTAGCAATGCTAAATGCTAAAAGAAGTTTTTCAGGCAGAAGGAATATGACACTAGACAAAAACCTATACAAAAGGTTAAAAGTACTGAAATGGAATAAATGAAGATAAATACAATTTCTTGTTCTCTTTAATTGCTCTTAAAGGTAACTGTATAAGACAGAAACTAGTAGCAGTGTATTATGTGTTTATAACATATGTAAAAGTAAAACATATAATAACAGTACAAAAGATGGGAGGAAGGAATTGGGAATCTACTATAAAGGATAAGGTCTTTATAGTACATGTAAAGCAATATCATATTATTTGAAGGTGGCCTCTCATTAAAGATTAATAATGTATACTGCAAAATCCTAGGTCAACTGCCAAAATAATTAAAAAGTGGCAGATAATAAATCTATAGTGAAATAAAATGGAATCACAGAAAATATTCAATTAGCTTAAGAGAAGGCAGAAAAAGAATCATATTAAATGTGAATGGTCTAGAGACACCAATGATAAAACTGGATTTAAAAAGCAAGACCCTTGGGCCAGGTACAGTGGCTCATACTTGTAATCCCAGCACTTTGGGAAGCTGAGAGAGGTGGACTGCTTGACCCAGGAGTTTGAGACCAGGCAACATAGTGAGACCTCATCTTTACAAAAAAATTTAAAAATTAGCTGGGCATGGTGATGCACACCTGTGGTCCTAGCTACTCTAAGAGGCTGAGGTGGGAGATTGCTTGAGCCCAGGAGGTTGAGGCTGCAGTGAGCTATGATCATGCCACTGCACTCCTGCCTGAGTGACAGAGTGAGACCCTGTCTCAAAAAAACTAAACATTAACGTAAGTAAATAAAAAATAAAAAGATCCAACTATTGCCACCTATAGGAAACGTAATTTTAATATAAAAGACATACATGGAAAAAGACATGAACCAAAAGAAAGTTGAGTAGCTATATTATCAAAGAGGGACATTTGTAGTAATAAGGAGGTCAGTTCTCCGAGACATCACAACGCCAAGTGTGTGTACTTAACAGAGCTTCAAAAATACATGAAACAAAACTGACAGTGCTGAGAGGAGAAAAAGATAAATCTACAAGTCTAGTTGGAGACTTCAACACTCCTCACTGGGTAAACTGATAGAAGCAGACAGAAGGCCAGTGAGAATACAGAAGACCTGAACAATACTATGAACACACTTAACCTAACTGACATTTACACGACCCTCTACCCCAAACAGCAGGACACTCAGATTTTTCAAGTACACATGGAACATGTGCCAAGACAAACTGTATTCTGGGCCATAAAATGAATGCATGCAAATGTGCAAGAAGAGATCATACACAGTTATGGTCTCAGCACATAACAAAAGTAAACTAGCAAGCACTATCAGAAAGATATCTAACAAGTCCCAATATTTAGAATATAAATAGCACACTTCAAATAAATTGGTCAAAGGAGAAGTCTCAGGATATCAAATATTATTTTGAAACAAATGAAAAAGAAAATATGCAAACATATATGAGATGTAGCAAAAGCAGTGCTTTAGAAGAAAATTTTTAGCAGCAAATCTTACATTAAAAAGGAAAAAAGGTCTCAAATCAGTAATCGAGGCTTCCACCTTAAGAAACTAGAAAAAGAGCAAATTAAGTCCAAAACAAGTAGAAGGAAGGAAATGAAGAGCAGAAATTGATGACATTAAAAAAGAAACATGAGGGGAAGAAACAATCAGTCAAGCCAAAAGTTGGTTCTTTGAAAAGATTGAAAAAAAAAAAATCGATAAACTTCTAGATAGAATGACCAAGAAAAACAGAAAGAAGGATTACTAATATCAGGACTAAAAGAAGGGCTCTCATCACAAACCCCCTTAAACATTAAAAGGAAAACTGGCTAGCCATGTGCAGAAAGCAGAAACTGGACTCCTTCCTGACACCTTACACTAAAATTAACTTCAGATGGATTAAAGACTTAAACATAAGACCTAACAACATAAAAACCCTAGAAGAAAACCTAGGCAAAACCATCCAGGAATAGGCGTAGGCAAGAACTTCATGACCAAAACACCAAAAACACTGGCAACAAAAGCCAAAATAGACAAATGGGACCTAATCAAATTCCACAGCTTCTGCACAGCAAAAGAAACAGTCATTAGAGTGAATTGGCAACCAACAGAATGGGAAAACATTTTTGCAATCTACCCAGCTGACAAAGGGCTGATATCCAGAATCTACGAAGAACTAAAACAGATTTCCAAGAAAAAAACAAGCCCATCCAAAAGTGGGCGAAGGATATGAACAGACACTTTATAAATGAAGACATACATGAGGCCAATAAACATGATAAAATGCTCATCAGCACTGGTCATTAGAGAAATGCAAAGCAAAACTACATTGAGATACCATCTCATACCAGTTAGAATGGCGATCATTAAAAGATCTGGAGACAACAGATGCTGGAGAGGATGTGGAGAAATAGGAACACTTTTACACTGTTGGTGGGAGTGTAAACTAGTTCAACCATTGTGGAAGACAGTGTGGCGATTCCTCAAGGACCTGGAAATAGACATTCCATTCGAC
>CAUYQU010009140.1:0-18886 GCA_963574635.1 Cheracebus regulus | reverse complement strand
AGTTAACATGACAAGGTAGCATGAGAGATCAGCTGTGAGGCTGATGGGCTTCCCTTTGTGCATAACCTGACCTTTCTCTCTGGCTGTCCTTAGCACTTTTTCTTTCATTTCAACCCTGGTGAATCTGATGATTATGTGTCTTGGGGTTGCTCTTCTTGAGGAGTATCTTTGTGGTGTTCTCTGTATTTCCTGAATTTGAATGTTGGCCTCCCTTGCTAGGTTGGGGAAGTTCTTCTGGATAATATCCTGAAGAGTGTTTCCCAACTTGGCTTCATTCTCCCCATCACTTTCAGGTACACTGATCAAACATGGATTTGGTCTCTTCACATAATTCCATGTTTCTTGGAGGCATTGTTTATTTCTTTTCACTCTTTTTTCTCTAATCTTGTCTTCTCACTTGATTTCATTGAGTTGATCTTCAATCTCTGATACCCTTTCTTCCACTTGATCGATTCAGCTATTTAAACTTGTGTATGCTTCACGAAGTTCTCATGCTGTGTTTTTCAGCTCCATCTAGTCATTTACATTCTTCTCTACACTGGTTATTCTAGTTAGCCTTTTGTCTAACCTTTTAAGCAAGGTTCTTATCTTCCTTGCATAGGGTTAGAACATGCTGCTTTAGCTAGGAGAAGTTTGTTATTACCCACTTTCTGAAGCCTGCTTCTGTCAATTCATCAAACTCACTCTCTGTCCAGCTTTGTTCCCTTACTGTTGAGGAGTTGCAATCCCTTGGAGGAGAAGATGCATTCTGTTTTTTGGAGTTTTCAGCCTTTTTGTTCTGGTTTCTTCCCATCTTTGTGGATTTATCTACCTTTGGTCTTTGAAGTCGGTGACCTTTGAATGGGGTCTCTGAGTGGACATCCTTTCTGTTGATGTTGAAACTATTTCTTTCTGTTTGTTAGTTTTCCTTCTAACAGTCAGTGCCCTCTGCTGCAGGTCTGATGGAGTTTGCTGGAGGTTCACTCCAGACCCTGCTTGCCTGGAAATCACCAGCAAGGGCTGCAGAACAGCAAAGATTGCTGCCTGTTCCTTTCTCTGGTAACTTTGTCTCAGAAGGGTACCTGCCAGATGCCAGCCAGAGATTTCCTGATGAAGTGTCTGTTAGCCTCTGCTGGGAAATGTCTCCTGGTCAGGATACATGGGGGTCAGGGAGCCACTTGAGGTAGTCAGTCCCTTATCAGAGCTCGAGTGCTTTGCTGGGAGCTCCACTTCTCCCTTCAGAGCTGCCAGGCAGGGACATTTAAGTCTGCTGAAGCCATACCCACAACTGTCCCTTTTCCCAGATGCTCTGTCCCAGGAAGGTGGGGGCTTTATTTATAAATCCCTGATGAGCTGCTGCCTTTTTTCAGAGATGCCCTTCTGAGCAAGGAGGCAGTCTAGTGACACAGTCTGCATGCAGTGGCCTTGCTGAGCTGCCATGAGATGCACCCAGTCATTGTGTAAACTTCCTAGTGACTTTGTTTACACAGGCGAGGTTAAAACCACCTACCAGAGCCTCAGCAATGGTGGAAGCCCATCCCTCCACAGAGCTCGAACATCCCAGATTGAGCTCAGACTGCTCTACTGACTGCAAGAATTTCAAGCCAGTGGATCTTAGCTTGCTGTTCTTCATGGGAGTGGGACCCACCAAACCAGATCACTTGGCTACCTGTCTTCAGCCCCCTTTTTCAGGGGAATGAGGGGTTCTTTCTCCCTGGTGTTCCAGGTGCCAATGTGGTATGAAAAAAAAAGCTGCTGTGGCTAGCTCAGTGTCTTCCCAAACAGTTGCCCAGTTTTGTGTTGGAAACCCATGGTGCTGGTGTTGTAGGCACCAGAGAGAATCTCCTGATCTGTGGGTTGTGAAGACTGCGGAGAAAATGCAGTATCTGAGCCAGAGTGCCAGAGTGCCAGGAAAAGTCCCTAATGGCTTCCCTTGGTTAGGAGAGGGAGTTTTCCAGTGGCTTGCACTTCCCAGATGAGGTGATGCCCCACCCTGATTCGGATCACCCTCCTTGGGCTTCTCCCATTGTCTAACCAGTCCCATTGACATGAACAAGGTACCCCAGTTGGAAATGTAGAGATCACCAGCCTTCTGCATCACTCTCACTGGGAGCTGTACACTGGAACTGTTCCTATTTGGCCATTTTTCCACTGCCTCCTATAGTTCAACTTTAAAGCCAGGAAAATAATAATATCTTTTCCAATGTTAACCCCCCAAGGAAATAAGAAAGTATGTACATACAATGATTGCTGCTGCCCAGATGTCTGTGGTCATTGGTCACCTCTTGCCCTCACCCCCACTTTCTCCTCCCTCCTCAGAGGAGGAGCCTAAATTCATATTACCTTAAGATGGTTCTTTAGGAAACGAATTCTGCTACCTTTTCAGTTTGCTGGCTCTGAATAAAGTTGCTTTCCTTGTCCAAATACCTTGTCTACCAATTTACTGGCTATCATGAAGTGAGTGCTACAACCATTGGAATTGATTACTAGATGTTCAAGATTATAAAAAAAATATAGATTCAGCCTAAGAACAGATGTACAAGTAAAAGCTGTAAAAAAAGAAAAAATATATGTTTTTTGGTTTTTACTTTTTGATATGTGTCTAACATACAAGTGCTGTAAAAATAGTTAACAAATGAGAACACATGGACACAGGGAGGGGCACATCACACACTGGGGTCTGTTGTGGGGGACTAGGGGAGGGACAGCAGGGAGGTAGGGATAACATGGAGAGAAATGCCAGATATAGTTGATGGAGATGGAGGCAGTAAACCACATTGCCATGTATGTACCTATGCAACAATCCTGCATGTTCTTCACATGTAGCCCAGAACCTAAAGTGCAATAAAATATATACATATAGTTAACAGTAAAACAATTTGAGATGATGACTAGCTTTGTTTAATGTAATAATACATTTGCATAAAAGTAATTTTTAAAATCCTTTTGGTAATTTGCAAACTTTAAGTTATGCTAAGTTAAGTAACATTAATTAACTATTTAGATCAATTCTAAGTAAGATAAAATACAAAAGTATTTGTAAGTTTAAGTCTGTTTATGTTTGGCCTCTTATTTTTATGTAATACAAACAAATTACTGTATTCAAGTTGCCTATTAAAATGCTTTTATTGTCAATTTGAAAAATTGTAGTATGAGGAATCATATATCTATCCAATTGTAAAATGATGTTTATGAAATTTGCTAGTCTGCTACAGAATCCTGTTATATAGCAGACAATTTATAATTGTCTACTTCCTAGATTTCTCTGTAAAAAATGATAAAAAATTAATAATGGTAAAAAATTATAAACAATATGTGATAATAAACCTACTAGAAATCATAAGGATGAAAGAAAATAACCTTTTTTGCTAAGTACACAAGAAAAATAGAATGTGATGACGTGTATAAGCAATACAAAACATGAAAAATGTGTTTTTGTTAAGGAAAACTATACAGTAATTTTATCCCTAGTAAAATGTGTTTCGGAGCAAGAGTTTTTTCTTTACTTTTTTTTTTTTTTTTTTTTTTGAGACACAGTTTCCCTCTGTTGCCCAGGCTGCAGTGCAATGGTGCAACCTCCACCTACCAGGGTCAAGAGATTCTCCTGTCTCAGCTGCTCAAGTAGCTGGGATTACAGGCACCCACCACCACATCCAGCTAATTTTTGTACTTTTTTTTTATACTTTAAGTTCTGGGGTACATGTTCAGAACATGTAGGTTTGTTACATAGTTATATGTGTGACATGGTCATTTGCTACATCCATCACCCTGTCATCTACATTAGGTATTTTTCCTAATATTATCCCTCCCCTAGCCCCCGACCCACTGATAGACCCCAGTGTGTGATGTTCCCTTCCTTGTGTTCATGGGTTCTCATTGTTCAACTCCCAATTATGAGTAAGAACATGTGGTATTTGGTTTTCTGCCCTTCTGTTAGTTTGCTGAGAATGATGGTTTCCAGCTTCATCCATGTCCCTGTAAAGGACATGAACTCATCCTTTTTTATGGCTGCATAGTATTCTACAGTGTATATGTGCCACACTTTCTTTATCCAGTCTATCATTGATGAGCATTTGGGTTTGTTCCAAGGCTTTGCTATTGTGAACAGTGCCTCAATAAACATATGTGTGCATGTGTCCTTATAATAGAATGATTTATAATTCTTTGAGTATATATCCAGTAATGGGATTGCTGGGTCAAATTGAATTTCTGGTTCTAGATCCTGGAGGAATCACCACACTGTCTTCCACAATGGTTGAACTAATTTACACTCCCGTCAACAGTGTAAAAGCATTCCCATTTCTCCACACCCTCTCCAGCATCTGTTGTCTCCTGACATTTTAATGATCACCATTGTAACTGGCCTGAGATGGTATTGTATTGTAGTTTTTATTTGCATTTCTCTAATGACCAGTGATGATGAGCCTTTTTTCATGTTTGTTGGCTGCATAAATGTTTCCTTTTGTGAGGTGTCTTTTCATACCCTTCACTCACTTTTTGATGGGTTTATTTTTTAATTATAGATTTGTGTAGGTTCTTGTAAATTCTGGATTTGACCCCTTTGTCAGATGGTTAGATTGCAAAATTTTTCTCCCATTCTATAAGTTGCCTGTTCACTCTGATGATAGCTTCTTTTGCTATGCAGAAGCTCTTTAGTTTAATTAGATCCAATTTGTCTATTTTGGCTTTTGTTGTCATTGCTTTTGGTATTTTAGTCATGAAGTCTTTGCCCATGCCTATGTGCTGGATGGTATTGCCTAGGATTTCTTTCAGGGTTTTTATGGTTTTAGGTCTTAGGTTTCAATCTTTAATCTACCTGGAGTTAATTTTTCTATAAGGTGTTAGGAAGGTAACCAGTTTCAGCTTCCTGCATAGGGCAAGCCAGTTTTACCAACATCATTTATTAAATAGGGAATCCTTTCCCCATTGCTTGTTTTTGTCAGGTTTTTCAAAGATCAGATGGTTGTAGGTGTGTGGCATTACTTCTGAGGCCTCTGTTCTCTTTCATTGGTCTATATCTCTGTTTTGGTATCAGTATCATGCTGTTTTGATTACTGTAGCCTTGTAGTATAGTTTGAAGTAAGGTAGAATGACGCCTCCAGCTTTTTTTTTTTTTTTTTTTTTTGGTTTGGATTTTCTTTGCTATGCAGGCTCTTTTTTGGTTCCATATAAAATTTAAGGTGGTTTTCTCCAATTCTGTGAAGAAAGTCAATGGTAGCTTGATAAGGATAGCATTGAATCTTTAGAGTACTTTGGGCAGTATGGACATTTTCACAATATTGATTCTTACTAACCATGAGCATGGAATATTTTCCCATCTTTTTGTGTCCTCTCTTATTTCCTTGAGGAGTGGTTTGTAGTTCTCCTTGAAGAGGGCCTTCACATCCCTTATTAGTTGTATTCCTAGGTATTTTAATCTCTTTGTAGCACTTGTGAATGGGAGTTGACTCATGGTTTGGCTCTCTATTTGTTATTGGTGTTTAAGAATGCTTGTGATTTTTGCACATCGATTTTGTATCCTGAGATTTTGCTGAAGTTGCTTATCAGCCTAAGGAGATTTTGGGCTGAGATGATGGGGTTTTCTAAATATATAATCATGTCGTCAGCAACTGGATACAATTTGACTTCCTTTTTTCCTAACTGAATACCCTTTATTTCATTTTCTTGCCTGATTGCCCTACCCAGAACTTCCAATACTATGTTGAATAGGAGTGGTGAGAGAGGGTATCCTTGTCTTGTGCCAGTTTTCAAAGGGAATGTTTCCAGTTTTTTGCCCATTCACTATGATATTGGCTGTGGGTTTGTCATATATAGCTCTTATAATTTTGAGATATCATATCATCAATACCTAGCATATTTAGAGTTTTTGGTTTAAAGGGCTGTTCAATTTTGTTGAAGGCTTTCTCTACATCTATTGAGATAATCATGTGGTTTTTGTCATTGGTTCTGTTTATGTGATTGATTACATTTACTAGGCCCAAAGTTGTAGGAGGGAATGCGCCTGTGTTTGTGAATTGGGGGAGGGTATCAATGGGGCAAGATAGTGGGCTCAGTGTAACAGAAAATTAAACTGGAGCTTCACACTGAGGCACTGGATATAATAGGTAAGAAATTCTGCCATGAGATCTGACACCAAAATGAGGAAATGCCAAAGGAGGTTGTCAAAAACAGCTTGGGGTTGCCAGGGTTTGAGGGGAAGGGGAGGTGAGGAGTGATGGCTCCATGAGGACAGGTTTCCTTCCTGGCTAAAGAAAATGTTTTGGGACTTGATATGGGTGTTGCTTGCATCATGAATGTACCAAATGGCAGGGAACTGTACACTTTAACATGGCTAATTTTATTTATGTAGATTTTGTCTCAAACTATTGGGAAAAAAGAAGAGTTTAGGTGGCTCTAAAACTCACAAGGAGTATAAGAAGGGTTAGAGAACTAAGACTTTGAGGGATTTTTTTATGGGGAGAGTTGCTGCTGTACTGAATCTGCCCTCACCTAGCCCCAGCCAAGGGGCCAATGGGCAGTGCCACTGTGACCCACAGCCAGCTTCTTGGCTAAGGTGACTGTAAGTCCTCCTCTGCCAGGGAGCAACAGGACTGATGTTGACACTTGCCAGAAGAATCTCAAAGTCAAAGTCTACACCTATTGGCCTGGAACTCTGGCAGAAGTAGGACGTTGCTGGCTGTGTGTGTGTGTGTGTGAGACAGAGAGAGAGAGAGAGAGAGACAGAGACAGAGAGAGAGAGACAGAGACAGAGAAAGAAACACAGAAGGAAGAGGGGAGAGAGAGATGGTAGGGAGAGAGAGAGATAGAGAGACAGAGAGAGAGAGTGGGGAAGAGGAGGGGAGAGAGAAAGAAGTGTCAGAGAGGGAGATGAGGGTGGGAGACCCCATAAGTGCCAAGGCAGGAGTCAGAAGCCTCAGCCTGTTCCACTGATTTGCTTATGTTGAATCAGTCTTGCATCCCAGGGATGAAGCCTACTTGATTGTGATGAATAAGCTTTTTGATGTGCTGTTGGATTCAGTTTGCCAGTATTTTTATGAGGATTTTCACATTGATGTTCATCATGGATAATGGCCTGAAATTTTCTTTTTTAGTTGTGCCTCTTTCAGGTTTTGGTATCAGGAGGATGTTGGTTTAATAAAATGGATTAAGGAAGATTCCCTCTTTTTCTATTGTTTTGAATAGTTTCAGAAGGAATGGTACCAGCTCCTCTTTGTACATCTGGTAGAATTTGGCTGTGAACCCTTCTGATCCTGGACTTTTTTTTATTTGGTGGGCTATTAATTGCTGCCTCAATTGCAGATCTTGTTATGGTTCTATTCTGTGATTCAACTTCTTTCTGGTTTAGTCTTGGGAGGGTGTAAGTGTTTAGGTGTTTATCCATTTCTCCTAGATTTTCTGGTTTATTTGCATAAAGGTGTTTATAGTATTCTCTGATGGTAGTTTGTATAACTGTGGGAATAGTGGTGATATCCCCTTTATCATTTTTTATTGTTTCTATTTGATTCTTCTCTCTTTTATTCTTTATTGGGTTGGTTATCAGTTTATCTATTTTGTTGACCTTTTCAAAGAACCAGCTTCTGGATTAATTTATTTTTTGAAGGGTTTTTGTGTATTTATTTCCTTCAATTCTGCTCTGATCTTAGTTATTTCTTGTCTTCTCTTAGCTTTTAAATTTGTTTGATCTTGCTCATCTAGTTCTTATAATCATGACATTAGGGCATGGATTCTATATCTTTCCTCTTTTCTCTTGTGGGCATTTAGTGCTGTAAGTTTCCCTCTAGACACTGCTTTATATGTGTCCCAGAGCTTCTGGTATATAGAGACTGTAATGATTCTCATCTTTTTGCATTTGTGGAGGAGTGTTTTACTTCCAATTATGTGGTCTATTTTAGAATAAGTGTGACGTGGTGCTGAGAAGATTGTATAGTCTGTGGATTTGGGATAGTTCTTTAGTTGTCTATTAGGTACCCTTGGTCTAGATCTGAGTTCAAGTTCTGTATATCCTTATTAATTTTCTATCTTATTGATCTATCTAATATTGACAGTGGAGTGTTAAAATCTCCCACTATTATTGTGTGGGAGTCTAAGTCTCTTTGTAGGTCACTAAGAACTTACTCTGTGTATCTGGCTGCTCCTGTATTGGGTGAATATATATTTGGTATAGTTCTCTTCTTATTGCATTGATCCCTTTACCATTATGTAATACCCTTCTTTGTCTCTTTTGATCTTTGTTGGTTTAAAGTCTGGTTTATCACATACTAGGACTGTGACCCATGCTTTTTTTGCTTTACATTTTCTTGGTAAATCTTCCTCCATGCCTTTATTTTGAGTCCATTCTTGTCTTTCTGTGTGAGACTGGTCTCCTGAATATAGTACACCAATAGGTCTTGGCTTTTTATCCAATTTACCAGTCTGTGTCTTTTAATTGAGGAATTTAGTCCATTTACATTTAAAGTTAGTATTGTTATGTGTGAATTTGATCCTGCCATTTTGATGCTAGCTGGTTGTTTTGACCATTAGTTGATGCGGTTTCTTCATAGAGTTGAGTCTGTGAGTCTGATGGCCTTATTTTTGTGAGTGACCTGACCTTTCTCTGTGGCTACCTTTAGCATTTTTTTTCTTTTATTATAACTCTGGTGAATCTGACAATTATGTTTCTTGGGGTGCTCTTCTCGAGGAGTGTCTTTGTGGTTTTCTCTGTATTTCCTGAATTTGAATGTTGGTCTGCCTTGCTAGGTTGGAGAAGTTCTTCTAGATAATATCCTGAAGAGTATTTTCCAACTTGGTTTTATTCTCCCTGTCAGTTTCAGGTACACTGATCAAATGTAGATTTGGTCTTTTTACATAATTCCATATTTCTGGGAGGCTTTGTTCATTTCTTTTTACTCTAATCTTGTCTTCTCATTTTATTTCATTGAGTTGATCTTCAATCTCTGATATTCTTTCTTCCACTTGATTGATTCAGCTATTTAAACTTGTGTATGCTTCACAAAGTTCTCATGCTGTTTTTTTTCAGCTCCATCAGGTCATTTATGTTCTTCTCCTAACTGATTATTCTAGTTAGCATTTCATCTAACCTTTTTTCAAGTTTGTTATCTTTTTTGCATTGGGTCATAACATGCTTCTTTAGCTTGGAGAAATTTGTTACTCCCCACCTTCTGAAGCCTGCTTCTGTCAATTCATCAAACTCATTCTCCATCCAGTTTTGTTCCCTTGCTGGTGAGGAGTTGTGATCTCTTGGAGAAGAAGAGGCATTCTGGTTTTTGGAATTTTCAGCCTTTTTGCTCTAGTTTCTTCCCATCTTCATGGATTTCTCTACCTTTGGTCTTTGAGATTGGTGACCTTTGGATGGGGTCTCTGAGAGGACATCTTTTTTGTTGATGTTGAAACTATTTCTTTATGTTTTTAGGTTTTTCTTCTAACAGTCAGTGCCCTCTGTTGAGGTCTGATGGAGTTTGCTGGAGGTCCACTCCAGACCCTGCTTGCCTGGGAATCACCATTGGTGACTGCAGAACAGCAAAGATTACTGCCTGTTCCTTCCTCTGGTATCTTCATCCTCGATGGGTATCCAACAGATATCAGCAAGAGCTCTCCTCTATGAGGAGTCTGTCTGCCCCTACTGGGAGGTGTCTCCCAGTCAGGATACACTGGGGTCAGGAAGCCACTTGAGGAGGCAATCTGTTTCTTATCAGAGCTAAAACACTGTGCTAGAAGATCTGCTGCTCTCTTCAGAGCTGCCAGGGAGGGACTTTCTGTCTGCTGAAGCTCTAGTTCTTTTAGTTTTGAGTAGAGGCTGGATTTCACCATGTTGGTCAGACTGGTCTCAAACTCCTAACCTCATGTGATTTACCCACCTTGGCTTCTCAAAGTGCTAGGATTACAGGCCTGAGCCACCATGGCTGGCTGGCTTTACCTTTTTTGGTAGTCTTCTTAGGAAACCAAGATCCGTGTGTTATTAGAATAATTTTCTGTGCTCTATTTTACTAAGTCTTTTGACTTTACAAAAAAAATGTTTTTATAATCATGTTATCTCCTATAATTACTTTTGAATTATTTTACTGTCAGTATTGAAAACAGTACTTTGCTACCTATTAAACAAATAGGTAGCAAAGTAATGTTTTACAGTGAACTAGGTTCCCATTTAGTTAAATATTCAAACCTTCTGATATTTTTCACTTTAGACAGGTTGCCTTTCCAAAATCAAATGCTAAATGAAACCTTTGTCTCTAATTGACCTTGAGATTTCCCAGGGGGCCCCTGAAAAATCTCAAATAATGTTATTTTCCTTATTGAAAGAGTTGCTACAGATAATTAGGTTAATTTAATATGTTGAATTGCACAAAAGCATTATCAAAAAAGAAAAGGTGCTTATTCTCCCCCAGGTTATAACTGTATGGACAAATGTTATAAATATTTTAGATCAGGCATGGTGGATCACCCCTGTAATGCCAGCACTTTGGGAGGTCAAGGCCACATGAAGTCAGGAGTTTGAGACCAACCTGGCCAATATGGCAAAATCCTGTCTCTACTAAAAATACAAATATTAGCCAAGCATGGTGGCACATGCCTGTAGTCCCAGCTACTTGGGAGGCTGAAGCATGAGAATTACTTGAACCCAGAAGACGGAGGTTACAGTGAGCTGAGATCAGGCCACTGCACTCCGTCCTGGGTGACAGAGCAAGACTCTGTCTCAAAAATAAATAAATAAATAAATAAATAAATAAATAAAGGTGTGGGAGACAGAAAGGATTTCAACAGAGAGGGAGTATCTAAAAGACTCATAGAAAGGACTATGACTAGTATTACAGGGTACAGGCTTCTGAAGGCATTGTTTAAATAACTTGGCAACCGTATTACTGGACTGCATGAGGATTTCCACAATTTTAGTAGAGAAGATGACAAGTTCATCAAACTGCTAACCCAAGGTTGAGCAGAATAGGAAGTAATTTCATGGGATGGGATGAATTTATAATGAATGCTTACAAATTATTATGGCTTTTTCATGGGAAACTGGCTGGTTGTTTAATGTCAATGTTCTGGATATAAGGAAGCTGTTTCTCTTTTCTCCTAAATTATTTCTAATAATTAACAATTAGTGAATTATATATTTGTGAACAGAAATGCAACATTTATCTTTCTCCCTGTCTGTTCTCTCTGGAATTTTGAAATTCTTACTGAGTGATCTCATTTTTATTGTAATATAATTATTTTCATAAAGTAAACAAGAATAAGTTCCGTTTGTAAAAAGACATAATTGGAAACGTTGATTACATAACCAAGGCTTTGACTGGAATGTCATATTTGAGAAAGATGTGCATAGAGTCAGATATGACCAGACAGTTTTAACAAACTAAGGTCGATGTCATGGAGCCGGTCCTTACAAAGCTTTCTTGGATAATGCAGCCTGGTTTCTGGCTTACAGAGTTTCCAGCCTCTTGGCAGGCCTTTGAACCTTGAAATACTTGAGAGATCTCAAAAGGAGAGGACTTCTCCTAGATCAAAAGGTTAAATCTGGCAGGTAAAATCTGGTGGTGTATTCTGGGCTTGGCTTTCTAGCCTGGAGAAGATTTTGAAAGTCTAATCAGAGATTCCTTGTGAAAAGTTCCAGCAATGCAGACTCAAAAAGACTTATGTGGTCAATTACGATTTTTGTTACCATTATGTAAATAATCAAGCCAAATCTAATAAGTCCAGACTTATTAACTAAAGAAGAATCAAAAAGGCTGGGGGAAACATAAAGAGGGAAACTTTATGATTCAATGGAAAACTGTAACACATCTTTGTATGTTATTAGATTTGAGTCCTATTAAATTGTCTTAGAGGTTTTATTACTGACCTACAAACCATACTGGATCTTTCAATCTTCCATACTTAATTAGCTCTTATCAACTTGTCAATTCTTCTAATTTTCTCTAATATCCGGCTACAACCCAAAAAACTAATGTTTTCCTTTTTTCTTCCACTTTCCTGACCTAGAGTCACTAAGAACCAAAATCGTACTGCTCAGATTAAGACTATCTAAAAAAGCCCTGCTAGCAAAAGCTGGATGTCTCTATGCTCTGCTCTAGGGAAATAACCATGACTATGACACTGATGTTTATAACACCACTAGAGACATTCATACTGCGGACCAGAAAATCTATCAAATGGTTCCTGCTGTCCTTACTTTATCATCTAAAGATCTAAAGATGCTTTAAGCCCAATATCTAAGAGCGTTTACCCAACATTAAGAAATCTTCTCTACTGGCTGCTCTCTGGTCTCAGACACTGGGCTTCTAGTCTGCTCCAACTATTAATCATTGTTATTTTATTTTCATATAACTTTTCTCATTTAAATGCCTGATGGCTTGTACCAGCAACTGCCACATTCCAATAGATGATTTAGTAACTAAACTTTCATTGGTCCCTAATGAAGCAAAGGTGACCAAAAGAATAATGAAATTATATCCTTGAGCTCTTCTTTTTATATCCTTGTACTCTTCCTTTAACAAGAGGAAGACTGACAAAGATTCTCTCCCTGACCAAACATTAAATAGGCTTCTCTGAGCCAAGCCATCTTTTCAACTTAGCCTCATCACTGGGTCCTGTCTTTGACCTGGTTAGTATGGTTGTAGCAAGAATTTTGCTAAGTTAGTCTAGAGATGTTAAATTAAGTTTGGCCTAAAGCTGCCTCCTTAAATATTTTAAGTTTGACCTAAATGTTTCTCTGTACACAATGAACTATAACCTAACATTTATAAATACACCATAACCCTCCCATGTAAAAACTGGCCAAGTCTCAGCCAGTCACAACAGCTGAACTTCACTCAAGCACAGACAGCCAATCGTTCAAACCAGATTGCAATAGGTTAACGCCCAGCTGTACCCAATCCAGCTGATTCTGTACCTCACTTCCATTTTCTTTACATCACTTTCCTTTTTCTGTCCATAAATGTTATATGACCATGTGGCTATACTGGAGTTTGTCTGAACCTATTCTGATTCTAAAGGGTTTCCTGATTTGTGAATTTTTCTTTGGTTTTTCCTTTTTGCAGAGAGAATCCTCTACCTTTTCTATCTTATCAACCTGACCTGTTAAATCAGTGTAGCAGGAATAATCTCTACTCTTAATGTCTTCTTAATTTTTTTTATCTACTGACCACTTCTTTCTGTTCTATAAGTTCCCAAATGATTTTGCTGTGTTACTAGTTGAACCTAATCCCTCTTCGCTATAAGGATAATCATGACAACTAATACAATAGTCCTGAACATAGTCTTCCTTACCATTTTAATACGTGACAAAATAATTTTTCTTTAACAATTAAGAAAAAAGTATATCATAGAGCTGTATCTACTGGATTTTCAAGATGAATGAAGAAAATGCGATTTTGAATGAGCTCACACTAAACATACTGTATTAAATAATTGTGTGTACTAATCAATGCTATATGAAAGCAAGGATCACATTTGCCAAATAAACCACATGGTTTCCAATTTAAGTATTTTCCTAGAACTAGAAAATTGTCACAGATGCATTCTAAGTTGACAACCTAAAAATATCAGTCAAGAGCAAGAGTTAGGATTGAACCAAACCATGGAGGAGAAAAAGTCAGTTGCCTGACTTCACACTCTGCTTAGTGTCAGAATATTTCTTCTTGGTATTAATCAAAGCCTTGGTTTTGACAAAGAGATCCATGAAATTTATGCAAAGGGCTTTTTAAAGTTAAGCTGTCCTAACTTATATTCCACAAAGTTTACTTGAGTTTTTTTTTCTTCATTAACTCAGACACTCATTCCTTATAATATTTTAAATTATTGCTGGCTCATGAATTTGAAGTTCCTCTAAAATACTTTCTTTAATATTCCATGAAACTTAACATATTTGTCCCCTTTTGTGGTAAATCTGTAAAAGACTAGACACTTAGCATATTTTAACATAAACCATTCATATGTGTTCATTCAAGACAGGAAAATGCAATTCTCATGGACATGTTGCTACCCTTAGTAGTTATTTCTGAACAAAAGCTTCAGTTTTTGGATGAGATTTTCATTGATCCACAACTGTCAAATCATGCAAAGAAGAAGAAATTAAATGAATTAAATATACGTCCAAACTCTGTTTTCAAAATTAACTCGAAAGTGCTGATTAAATCTCAAGAGGTGATATGCACTTAAGTCTGGCTCAGGATGAAGGGAAAAAGGAAGAGATCGACTTGAAGCTGTCAAACAGGAAAGAATTAACAACAGAGTTAGTGCTCAAAAAGCAGTTTTCTGATTAAAATGCCTAGAACTTAAATCAATGGATCAAAAGATTTATGCATATTAAAATCTGATACATATAAACTTGCCAAATTTAATTCCAAAGAATTTATACCAATTTACAAATGCCATTGACAGTGTAAAAGGCTTTGTTGATCAAAGTGAACATTAGCAAATTTTTGTAAATGTATGATCCTAATGTTTGAACATTGTAATTGTTATTGGAAAAGGGTCCCAACCTAGAAGCCAAGAGAGGGTTCTTGGATCTTGTACAAGAAAGAATTCAAGGCAAATTCATAAAGTGAAAGCAAGTTTATTAAAAAAGTGAAGGAATAAAGAATGTTTACTCCACAGGCAAAACAGCAGCTTGGGCTGCCAATTGGCTATTTTTATGGTTGTTTCTTATATGCTAAATAAAAGGTGGATTATTTATAAATTTTCTGGGAAAGGGGTGGGCAATTCTCAGAACTGAGGCTTCCTCCCCCTTTTACACCATATAGGGTAACTTCCTGGCATTGCCATGACATCTGTAAACTGCCATGAGAGAGCTGGTGGGAGTGTCTTTTAGCATGCTAATGCATTATAATTAGTGTATGAAGAGCAATGAGGACGACCAGAGGTCACTTTTATTGTCATCTTGGTTTTGGTGGGTTTTGGCTGGCTTCTTTACCACAACCTGTTTTATCAGCAAGATATTTGTGACCTGTATCTTGTGCCAACCTCCTGTCGCATCTTGTGACTTAGAATGCCTAACCCCTTGGAAATGCAGCCCAGTAGATCTCAGCTTCATTTTTACCCAGCCCCTATTTAGGATGAAGTTGCCCTGGTTCAAACACCTCTTACATAATATTATGTGTGAATATGCATATATTTAACAAGAATGGTTTTTGAGCATATGTACTTATATCAATACAGTTCTCTCTATACATTAAACAAGTCATTAAATATGATTACTGGCTTACCCTTTGCCTGTCATATGTGTTGTAAATATTTTTCCACTTTATTATTTATTTTTGATTCTTCTTATTCTATCTTGCCTTTACAAAAAAATCAAATTTCTCAATTTAAAAGGAAAAGAAATGTACTTGTCTGAGAAAGAGAAGGAAAACAACAAACTTGGTCTCAAGGCCAGCAACTGTGATGTGGAAGAAAAAGATAACAGAGAAATTAAAATTACCCAAACCTTATAAAATAGAAAATTGTGGGGCTTGGATAAATACTAGGAAAAAAAGAAAAAGAAAGGAGAGTGGTAAGGGAGTAAAATTCCAAAGCAAACCCATAGTAATACTATCTAATTTTCAAAACAATATAGCATTCATTGTGTTCTACTATTTTTCTCATAATTTTATGAAAGAGACTAGAAGAAGCTTTAAATTGGCTATATCAAGTCCTCAGATTGCCCTACCAGATTAAAACAATTATTTTCTTTTAGCCTGATCTTGTTTGATATATATATAGTTTACTCAAAAATTCCCACTCTGAATCTTTGCAATGCATGATGTCAGCTATCTAATCGTTCAGACTCGGCTCTTTCTCTTAAGGGATACTGCAAGTTCTATAAATATTTGGTTCATTGAAACAAAAAACATGTGTTCAGAATCAGATCCTATTAACTTTGGAATTTTCATTCTCACAACTCCCTCTCCTAACTCAAATCAATTCCTTTCGTATTCCAATTGATTGTTGTTTTGTGTCAGGAAGAAGCTATTCGTATTAACTCCTATCTGTACTTTCCTATACCCAGAGGGAGAAGAAAACAAACAAAAAAACAAGTGAGGCAGTAACTCCAATAACAAACATTCCTAAGTCAGTAAAAAAAATTTTCACTTTTCCACTGGTTGTGCTTCTTTGGCTACAAGGTCCACTCTACATATTAATTCAAGAAGTATATCTGATAATATTAAGAACACATATTCCCCTTCAAAAAGCCTCCAAAGAAAAGACTCCAGTAACTTCTGAACTTAATATCAAAACTTACATTTTAAAATGATACAATAACTTTTGAATAAATATACTTCCTTGACATTTCTTGCTAATCTAGAAACAAATATAAAAATTTAGTCTTACACATAGACCTTTTAAAAATGTTCTCTAGTAACTAAAATAGCTGATCTTTGTCTGGGGCCGAGATTACTTTCTGCCAGTTTGCTCTCACCCTTTGGGATACTAGTATAAAAGGTCTTCCTATTTATCATGGTGGCTCATCTGGGCTGTTTTGTCTCAGGAAGCAGCCTATTGACTGCTCTACTTAACAGTCTGCAGTTGCTGTGGAATTTTGCATGAATTACTTCAGAGGAGAGTTTCTATTGTTTCTACAGAGAAGATATCAGAACTAGGAAGAAAAAAAAAGACCTCAAAGTTTTATCCTGACATTTAGCAAATATAACCTCTCCCCTCACCCTTCATCCCTATTTGGAAATAATTCACTTTTTAGTTTATCTTTCTCAGTATTCTCAATATATATGCTATTTAGAAAAATTTGAATATAAGTCTTAACCGATTTATTAGCTATCAGCTAAACTTTGGTTGTCCTAATAATTTGCACCTGTAACAACTCAATTATATTGCCAAGAAAGCCCTTATAAACAAATTGTTTGTTTCTCTGAGGAAATATAAATTAGCCAGGCAAAAATTTTAGAGATGAAGTTTCATTGAGTCCTAACTCTATACTTCATGGAAGATGTATGATGGTACTTGAAATATTTTAAAATTTAGTATTTCACATTTATTAAAATTCAAATACAATTTCTAAAAAATTATTCAAACTACAAATGGATTTTACTTTTCAGTTATTCACTCCTTTTCTGTTTTTTTAATGTGAATCCTCTACTACTAATGTGAAAAGTTGAGAGGCACCTAGAGATCTCATGACTGGGCTTTCTATATTATCTATACTATAACATTTTTTTTTTACAAGAGATTATTTTTCTAAAGATCTTTCCAAAAATTATTGTACATAGAGTTGTTTCAGATATAGTTAAAATAATTCATATGTACATTTTCAATGGTTTTACAATTTGAGAAATCATCACCACTCTCAGAAGAGTGAAGATATACATTGCCTCCAAAAGATTCCTCATAGCCCTTTGCAATCCCTCTCTCCAGCCTTGCTCCCCAAGAAAAAAGGAATGTACTTTATGTTATTATAGATTAGTTTGAATTTTCTAGAGGTTTATATTAATGGAATTAAACAATATGTACTCTATTTTCAGGCTTCATTCATTAGGGATAGTTATTTTTATATTCATCCACATTATTGCAATTTATTTCTCTTTATGGCTGAGTATTATTCCATCCTATGAATATACAATTCGTTTATCTATTCATCTCTTGATAAACAAATTATTTCTAGTTTTTGGGTTTTATATGCAAAAGTACCATGAATATTCATGTACGTGTATTTTTATGTACTGATATTTCATTTTTCCTTAGGTAAATATCTAGGAGTAGAATAGCTGGATCAGATGTTAACTATATGTTTAAATTTATAAGAAACTGTGAAACTGTCAGAGGTGTTTGAACCAGAATGACTCCATCTTGAATAGGGGCTGGGTGAAATAAGGCTGAGATCTACTGGACTGCATTCCCAAGAGGTCAGGCATTCTAATCACAGGATGAGATAGGAGGTCAGCACAAGATACAGGTCACAAAGACCCTGTTGATAAAACAGGTTGTGGTAAAGAAGCTGACCAAAACCCATGAAAATCAAAAAAAAGGACGGAAGTCTGGTCATCCTCACTGCTCATTATACACTAATTATAATGCATTAGCATGCTAAAAGACACTTCTACCAGCACCATAACAGTTTACTGATGTCATGGGAACACCAGGAAGTTACCCTGAATGGTCTAAAAGGGGAAGGAACCCTCAGTTCCAGGAATTGCTCACACCTTTCTTGGAAAACTCATGAATAATCCACCCCTTATTTAGCATATAATAAAGAAATAGCTGTAAGTATACTCAGTTGAGCAGCCCATGCTGCTGCTCCACCTATGCAGTAACCATTCTTTCATTCCTTTGTTTTCTTAATAAACTTGCTTTCACTTTACTCTATAGACTCACTCTGAATTATTTATTGTGCAAGGTCCAAGAGGCTTCTTTTGGGATCAGGATGAGGGCCTGTTTCTGGTAACAAAACAATTTTGCAAAAGGATTGTACCATTTTATATTCTGACTAGCAATAATTTAGAGTTCATGTTTCTGCACACATCTTTAACAACACTTGGTATGTATGGTCAGTTTTTTTCAGTGTTAGCTATTCTAGTAAGTTTGCAGTGTTATGTCATTGCAATTTAATTTGCATTTTTCACTGTGCCTAATGATGTTGAATTTTTTTAGGTGTTTGTTTGCCATTTATGTATTTTTCTAGGTAAAGTATTTATTCAAATATTTTGCTGACTTTTTACTAGGTTGTTTGTTTTCTTCTTTTTTTTGAAAGAAAAAGAGAAAGGAAGAAAGAGTGAAAGAAAGAAAAAAGAAAGAAAGAAAGAGGAAGAGAAAGAGGGAGAGAGAATGGGATTCTTGCTCCATTGCCCAGGCTAGAATGCAGTCTAAAAATGGGTATTAAAAACCTCTTTTATGCCAATAATTGTGCTTAACAATGGAGACAGGAAGGAATAAGGGATGAAAATAACAAACAAGCAGCCAACCAATATTTTATTTAAACCTG
>CAUYQU010009139.1:0-78726 GCA_963574635.1 Cheracebus regulus | reverse complement strand
TAAATTCACATATATCAATATTAAGCCTAAACTTAAAGGGATTAAATGCCCCAATCAACACATACAGTTAGACAAACCTGAATAAAAAGTTAAAACCCATCAGTACACTGTATTCAGACCTTTCTTATAGGCAAGGACACACAAAGACTTAACATAATGGGATGGAGGTAGAGCTACCAACCTAATGGAAAGAAAGACAAAAAAAAAAAAACAACCAGATTTGAACTCAGACCTGAAACAAGCAAATTTAATATTTACAGAACCTACCACCCCATATCCAGAAAACATATATTTTTTCAATATTATACCTATTCTAAAAGTGATCACATAATAGGAAATAAATCACTTTTTATTAATTGCATAAGCATTTTACAGATTTAAATGAAATCCTGAGCAATAGAGCAAGATTTTCGTTCTCTCTCCGTCTTTCTCTTTTTTCTCTTTTATTCTACTTCTTTCTCTCTTAAAAAAAAAAAAAAAAAAAAAAACTTCCTCTCTTTCTCTCAAAAAAAAAAAAGAAAATACTCCCTACTTTCTGCTTCACATAAAAAATAATAATAATAAAAAAAAATTACACTGAAATTCCACATGTATGGCAAGGAGTGAAAATTTAATATTTCTCTTGAAAAAGTCAACAGTGAGTTGAACTTTCGGTCCAGTTTTTGTTACAAAATAACTGACAATCAATACTACAATTCTTTACCCTGCTGGAAGAAACAGTGATTAATTATCCAATAGGGCAGTGCAAGTTATACAGATTCTTCTTAATCCACAGGACACAGAAGAAAAACAAGTCTCTTTTCATAACTGACTTTCCATTCTACAGAGCGACGTGCATTAAGGCTGGCATGTATTCCACAATGCACCAAACTTTGGTATATCTGAGATAGTCAAAGGAAATGTTAAAATGAATCAACAAATTAATAGCTCAAAACAAAAGCCCAAATCTTAGTTCGGGAATCAACATCTATCCAGTATTATTAATTTTTTATGGAATTGTGGCACCTTATTGTTAATTTGATTTTACACTATCACACTAAGTAATACTGAAAAGAAAATCACTACTTAACTGATTATAAACCTGAATGAACCACAGCTCCTCATGGAAACAGTAAAACCTTTAGACATAAAATACAGCAAGTCTAGAGAATGAACAGTCTAGGTCTTGGGGCAGAAATAACGAAAAGTGACCAGGGAAAGTATCTTTTCCACTTTCTCTGAGCTAAATACCTACAGCCTAAGTTCTTCTCACAGAGAATGCACTCTGAAGACAGATGTTGAAGCTCTGACTTATTAGTGAAATACACAGACAATGTAGATACACATATTAAAATCTTATTCTCTTCCAAAACGTATTTATACAATTAAAGATAAAATTAGTCTTTCAAAAGCCTTCATGCACTACAAAATATTCTTGAATCATTTTTTACTATGCTTTTTCTATAGCCTTGTATCTTTCAAAGTTAAGGTAAGTCCAGATTTTTTTTTTTTTTTTTGAGATAGGGTCTTGCTCTGTTGCCCAGGCCAGAATGCAGTGGCACGATCTCGGCTCACTGCATCATCAACCTCCTTGGCTCAAGCAACCCTCCCATCTCACCCTCCTAAGTAGCTGGGACTACAGGCACACGGCACCACACGTGGGTAACTTTTAAATTGCTTTTGTAGAGATGGAGGTCTCACTATGTTGCCCAGGCTGGTCTCGAACTCCTGGCCTTAAGAGATCCTTCCACCTCGGCCTCCCAAAATGCTGGGATTATAGGCATAAGCCACTGCACCTGGACCCCAATTTTTTAAAATCCTCTTTAGGATGAAAAACAATCCCCTCTGAAATAAGTTTCCTATTTAGCTAGTGAATGTTTAGTGCTATTTCAGACAAAACCCTAGAGAAAGCCAGTGTTTCCATAAGGTAGTAAACACTAACCTTCCCTATGGCCTCCAGGGAGAGGGAGTACACTCAGAATATTCATAAGCAGTATGTTTCTTTAATAGATCTGAAACACCACTTTCAGGGTGGTCCATCCAAAAATCGGCCGTGTTTCATATAAAATGACTGCAAGCAGAGCCTGTCAATCCAAGATGCATTGCTATATCTGCCACATCAAATAAACAAGCTGTACAGCAGAGGCCCTGTCCATGGACCTCCCAGGCTCAAGGGATCCTGCCTCAGCCTCCCGAGTAGCTGGAAGCACAGCCACGCACCACCACACCTGGTTAATGTTTTACATTTTTTGTTGTTTTTTTCTTTATTAGACAGAGTCTCACTCTGTTGCTCAGGCAGGAGTGCAGTGGCGTGATCTCAGCTCAGTGCGACCTCCACCTCCTGGGTTCGAGCGATTCTCCTGCCTCAACCTCCCAAGTAGCTGGGATTACAGGCGTGCACCACCACGTTTGGCTTATTTCTGTATTTTTGGTAGAGACGGGGTTTCTCCATGTTGGCCAGGCTGGTCTCAAACCCCTGATGACCTCAAGTGATCTGCCCACCTCGATCTCCCAAAGTGCTAGGATTACAACCATGAGCCACCATGCCCAGCCACTTTTCTGAGTTTTTTGTCTCACTGTATTGCCTAGGCTGGTCTTGAGCTCCTGGCCTCAAGAGATCCTCCCGCCTGGGTATCTCAAAGTGCTAGCATTACAGGCATCAGCCACCATGCCTGGCCCCAGATTTCTAAAAAGAGAAGCTTGCATTCTAGTTCAGCCGTGCAGGGCACGTCCCTGCAGAGGTGGTCTCCTCCATGTGCGTGTTATGGAGTCCATTCCCTCATGTGCAACATGCAGTATTGAAGGGCCTTGCAAATCAAAATGCCCCACACTCCCCTGGAGGTGTTTCTCAAAAGCTCCTGGTCCCCAGCACATGCCATCCACCTCCCTGGAAGCTCTCAGGCTCATCCTGCCAGCAGCACCCCAAGAACTCTGGCACTCTGCCTGCCGCACCCACGCCTTCTTGAAAACTCCACTTAGACCTCACCTCTGGTGGAAACCACCCTCATCCCTGACTCCACCGGGCTCTTCACAGGGCCAGTTTCTTCATCCATTGGCACTTAAGAATTTCGCTATCCCATATGACAGTGACTTATGTTTACCTGCTGTCTACACTCTGTTCTTTGACTGCCGTTTATGCATGCTGGATCAGAATCTTCACTATTGCAGGGATTCTGCCTTCTGCCTTCCTTCTTTTGAGTCATCCTCCAGAGTCCCACTGTGGATCTAAAGCAGCATCTTTAGATTTGGTGACTTGGAAAAAGTCAAGGGCAAAGCTCAATGCCTGATTTTAAAGGAATGCTAGGTTTCCAGGTTCTAG
Source organism: Cheracebus regulus (assembly GCA_963574635.1). Classification (NCBI taxonomy): domain Eukaryota; kingdom Metazoa; phylum Chordata; class Mammalia; order Primates; family Pitheciidae; genus Cheracebus; species Cheracebus regulus. The sequence continues at coordinate 75,428 of CAUYQU010009139.1, read as the reverse complement.
TAAAGCCTCTTGGTTCTGTCCTTCCCTGGAAGCCCTTACCTGGGGGTCTTACCATCCTAAGATGTTCACGATAAAAAACACACTAGAACGTGACACAAAACCAGCTCACTCTCTCGGGTGTTATTTGTTAGCATGGTGATTTTGTGTTGAAATCACTGAAATTCTCATCGTCTCTGACCAGTGAGATGGCATCCGCAGGCGGACCACCTCTCCAGATTCCCAGTCTTCCGGGTCAGGTGATTTCTTTTCCTTTTCACCCCAGCTCTAATGTTTACTTTTTCTACCCAAAGCCCCAGACCATCCACTAACGAAGGATCTGGTACAATTCTCATAGTGCTGTGACCCTGTCATAGAATGCATCCGTCCACTGGTTTGCCTGCCCTGACCCCTCATGCCCTGCACCTCCCTTCTTCTCTCTGAACAGCTGCCAGAAGGGAACAAAGTCAGGTTTCAATAAATGGGGAGCATGACCGCATCCTCATTCCCGGCCTGGGAAGGCACTCCAGCTGTCACCGTCACCATCACCTGACCCAAGCAAGACTCCCACCAAGACCGAAGCAGCCTGAGTTTCGAGGCCAGCACTCGCTGACCCTTCCAAGGCCTCAGATCTAATTATTCCTTCGTCATGGTATGTGCCTCCTCAAAAAGCAAGCCCCAAAAAACGTGCATCTACCCTGAATCCATGATGCTAGTAAGTCATGCTTCAAGCAACACAAGGCCCCAGCCACCAGCCACAGGCCTCCCTGGCCAAAGGTGACCCCATGTGAGGGTGAAAGAGACAACTGAGGCCCCTCCAGTCCACAGGGCTACAAAAAAAGGGGGCAAAGGCCGCCTCCCTCCTGCCTCCATCCCTCCTTGTGAAGGGATCACCATAGATGTTACCTGCTCACTTCACTCTCGCTCTCTGGGGAAGAGGGCTGGCCATCTTCCTGATGAAGTTACCTGTCCAGGTGTCTTTGGGCCCCTCCTCCCTCACCTGCTGGGAGGTAAACAGCAGCCCCTTTCTCTCTCCTCTAGCACAGTCTGGACCAGCAGCCCCACCCCCAAGCCCAGGTGGGGCCTCCTGCTTGGAGTCAGAGAGTCGCCTGCTCCCCAGAAGTCTCACTTGAGCACCCCTCACCCCTCATCTCTTCCGAGAGCAACCCTTGTCTAATCAAGGCCACTCACCCCTCAGTGGCCCAGCCAGAAACCCAAGGGGCCAACCCTCCCCACCACCCCCAGGCCACCTGGTGCCTGCCATCCTGCCTAGGAGTTGCCAGAGTCTCAACAGCGCTGCCTAACCCAGACCCCGGCCCCACTCACGCTGGAGGATCTAACAGCGCTGCCTAACCCGGCCCTGGCCCTACTCCTGCTGGAGGATCTAACAGCGCTGCCTAACCCGGACCCCAGTCCCACTCCTGCTGGAGGATCTAACAGCGCTGCCTAACCCGGACCCCAGCCCCACTCACGCTGGAGGATCTAACAGCGCTGCCGGATCTAACAGCGCTGCCTAACCCGGACCCCGGCCCCACTCCCGCTGGAGGATCTAACAGCGCTGCCTAACCCGGCCCCGGTCCCACTCACGCTGAAGGATCGGTTCTTCAGGCGCAGTCATGTCTCCTCTCCCTCTGCTCCCCACATCATTTAAAATGATTTCATAGTATAGAAATCATATCAAACAGCTAAAAATGCTGGATAAAATATAAACAACATCTTTGTCAACGCACCGCTGATCAAACAAAAAAGGAAACTCAGGCCCAAAGAGCTCGAATTGCAAGCAAGCGAAAAAGGAGCAGCGAAGCCAGTGTTTGTCCTGAGGGCCTCGGCGGAACTAGGCCTGGGCTCCAATTTTATGATGGGGTGACAGAGAGAACACATAACCAGGGCCAGTCCAGGGCTGAGCCTAATGGAAAACACCTGCGCAAGAGGGCACGCATTACCTTGGGGCTCCTTTCTTGATATAGTAAGTATCTTCCATGTTCCCATGTGCTGAATGCTAGTGTTATTTTCCCACAGCTGCCAAAAAGCTTCAAAAAGATGCTGAAAAATAGTCCGTAGATACATTAACTCATAAGGAAGTGTAATTCCCTATGAGTATTAACAGGTAAGACCCCATCCATACCACGAATCTGTCTTTACCAGGCAGGAAGTTGGGTTTTTCTCTAAAATAATAAAGGTAATGCATGCGAAGTAGGTTAGTTACTTTGCTACCTCAAGCACAGCTGGCCCTTGAACAATGTGCGGGTCAGGGCGCAGACCCCCTCCACAGTCAAAAATCCAAGTACAACTTTTGACTCCCCCAAAACTTAACTACTCACAGCCTACTGTTGACTTTATCAATAACACAGATAGTCAATAATCTGGTTTGGCTGTGTCCCCCCCTAAATCCCATCTCAAATTGTAGTTTGTGAAATTCCCATGTGTCTTGGAAAGGACCCAGTGGGAGGTAATTGAATTATGGGGGTGGGTCTTTCCCATACTGTTCTTGTGATAGTAAGTCTCAGAAGATCTAGTAGTTTTATAAAGGGGAGTTTCCCTGCACACTCTGTCTGCCGCCATGTAAGATGTGCCTTTCTCCTCTTTTGCCTTCTGCCACGATTGTGAGGCCTCCCCACCCATGTGAAACTGTGAGTCCATTAAATCTTTTTTAATAAATTACCCAGTCTTCGGTATATCTTTATTCGTGGCATGAGAATGAACCAATACAGTCAATTAACACCTAATTTGTATGTGTCTTATTACTGTATTCTCACAATAAAACAAGCTAAAGACAAGAAAATGTTATTAAGAAAATCATAAGGCAGAGAAAATATATTTACTAAGTGGAAGTGGATCATCATAAGGGTCTTCATCCTCATCAGCATCGCCTGGAGGGGGCTGAGGAGGAAGAGGAGGGGTTGGTCTTGCTGTCTTGGGGGTAGCAGAGACATGTGCATTGAAACCTGTTTACACGTATCGTTTCTCCTCCATGATTTTCTTAACTGCATCGGGAAACTTATCCACTGCCTCTTGGTCGGGAGAAGCTGCTTCTCCTGTCATTTTAATGTTTTTAAGTCCAATCTCTTTCTAAAATTATGAAACATCCCTTTGCTGGCATTAAATCCTCCAGCTTTCGATCCTTCGCCTTCCTTTTGCCTTGTGTTGTCCCTTTCCCCAAGTCATATTAGTCTGTAGGTATGCCTTTCTTAGAGCAAGCCTGCATCCACATAAAAGCTGCATTTTCAATACTAGATAAAATGGCATTTTGCAAAAAACCTAAAGTTTTCACACCTGCTGATGTAGCCATAGCGACCATTTCACTAACTTTTTTTTTTTCTTTAAAAAAAAAAAGGTCCCTATGCTAGATTCATTTATCTGGAAATGGTGGGCAGCTGCAGTCCTCAATCTATGCCATGTATCAGGCAACTCAACAACTTCTTCTAATGACATGACTTTTCTCTGCTCCTTGAGAGCACTTCCAGAATCACTGGTGCCACTTCATACAGGTCCCATGGTGTCATTTAAGGTTCACAGTATTGCGCTAAATGTGACGAAAAACACCCAAGAACCACGAGCGATCACTTTTTACCAAGATATGCAATTTACTGGAGATGATGCTCATGCGGAGATGATCCACGTTTGAAGCAGATACTAACACCACTTTAGTTTACCGCAGCAGCAACGGGAGGTGGCTGTGAAATTGGGACGCAGTACAATATTGCTACAGTTAATTTCAGGCAGTCATGATTTAATGCTGCATCTTTACATTTGTTTACATTTCTGTAAACTGCAATGGCTGCCACATACAGTCTGTTAGTGTAACTTTTGATAAATTTTAACTTTTTTTTTTTTGAGACAGTTTCACTCTTTTTGCCCAGGCTAGAGTGCAATAGTGTGATCTCTGCTCACCACAACCTCTGCCTCCCAGGTTCAAGTGATTCTCCTGCCTCAGCTTCCCAAGTAGCTGGGATTACAAGCACTCACCACCACGCCCAACAGATTTTGTATTTTTAGTAAAGATGGGGTTTTGGCATGTTGGTCAGGCTGTTCTGGAACTCCTGACCTCAGGTAATCCACCCACCTCAACCTCCCAAAGTGCTGGGATTACAGGTGTGAGCCACCTTTCCCGGCCTAAATTTTAACTTTTTCTTTTTCTTTTTTTACCCCCAAGACAGACTCTTGCTCTGTTGCCCAGGCCAGAGTGCAGTGACACAATCTTGGCTCACTGCAACCTTCGCCTCCCAGGTTTAAGTGTTCTTCTGCCTCAGCCTCTGGAGTAGCTGGGATTACAGGCATGTGCCATCAAGCCTGGCTAACTTATTTTTGTATTTTTAGTAGAGACAAGGTTTCACCATGTTGGCCAGGCTGGTCTCAAACTCCTGACCTTGTGATCTGCCCACCTCAGCCTCCCAAAGTACAGGCACTACAGGTGTGAGACACCATGCCCAGCAAATTTTAACTTCTTATAATAGATCTGTGCTCATTTTATGGCAGTAAATAGACTGATATCGACATGTATTTTGTATATTCATAGCATACCTCACTTTCTTAATTTTTGTGTTATTTCTTGGCTACGAGGTTCATGTTTTTTCAAATTGTCACATATCTCCCAAATATTTTCCAATATATTTATTCTTAAAACTCTGCATATCACTGGACTTGAGAAGTTCAAACCTGTGCTGTTTACTGGCCAACTGTATTGTTTTAGAAATGCATGTAGGAGATGTTGGCAACATCTGTGCATTTTCTGCTCGGGCTAGGGAAGTCCCTGAGCAGGTGTCATATTACTAGATTTATGGCCCTCTATGCTTTCAATTAAATCATGTTTGGAAGCAGTTCTTTTCTTAAGTCTTCATACAGGTGCTTCTCAGATAGAGAGCTCCATATCTTAACAAAATCACTTTTTCCTGGCTACCGATAAAGATTTTTGAATAAAAAAATGCCATGTGATGAGGGTTATTTATGGTGAAGCAAAGGTTCATCATGCTTTGTTCTAAAAATTGGCCTAGAAACGAAGCCAGTCACAAAAGGCCACATGCTGGATGATTCCAATTCTACGAAATGTGGCTGGAGAGGCAAATGTATCTCTAGAGACAGAAAGGAAATCTGTGGTTGCTGGGCTGGGGGAAGGAGGGAACAGAAGGGGACAGGGAGTGACTACCAATGAGTGCAGGGTTTCTTTTGAGAGTAATGAAAATGTCAGGAAATGGACTGTGGTAATGGTCACATGACTCTGGGGACTGCAAAAATCCACCGAGTTGTACACTTTAAAGAGGTGAATTGGGCTGGGTGCGGTGGGTCACACCTGTAATTCCAGCACTTTGGGAGGCCGAGGCGGGCAGATCACAAGGTCAGGAGTTCGAGACCAGCCTGGCCAACATAGTGAAACACCGCCTCTACTAAAAATACAAAAATTAGCTGGGTGTGGTGGCAGGTGCCTGTAATCCCAGCTACTGAGGAGGCTGAGGCAAGAGAATCACCTGAACCTGGGAGGTGGAGGTTGCAGTGAGCCAAGACCATGCCACTGCACTCCAGCCTGGGCAGAGCAAGACTCCATCTCAAAAACAAATAAGTAAATAAATAGGTGAATTGCATAGTTTATGAATGACAGGGAATAAAGCAGTGTATAAAATGAGCCTAGAGGGCTGGTAGGGGCTCGGGGAGGGGGAAATGGGGGTTGTTTAATGTGTCTAGAGTTTCAGTTTTGCAAAAGGAAAAAGTTCTGGAGCTCTGATGCACAGCAATGTGAATACATTTATTAACACTAGTGAAATGTATACTTAAAAATGATTAAGATGTTAAGTTTTATGTGTTTTTTACCCCAATTATAAGTTTTTTAAAAAAAAATTTTTAAAGACATTCCAATGGCTGTAAGCTACCACCAAATGTTCTATTCCTACCTGGAGCATCCCACACCTGGGCGTCACTCCGCTGTGGAGAGGCACCTTCCCTCTCTGTCTCCAGCACCTGTTTAGCTCCCTTTATCACCTCCCCAGGAGATCTCTTTATATTTCAAACATCAGGCATAATCGAATTCTATGCATGACATCAGACACAAATCACTTCAGCAGAATTTCTTCTGTGTCTTCAAGTCACTTGTGACTTGAGACTTTTAAATTTGTGTTAGAATATTACCCAAAATTCCAAGGGGCCCACAGCCTTGGGCACTGCAACCAAACTTATGTGACTCCAATGTAGCTCTGGGGGTATCGTCTAGGCAAGGAGGACCACAGTAAGTTCTCTGCAAAACTGATGAAGGTGTTGGGGAGTGTGAAATGCCGAGCAGCTTTGCCACAGCCACCAAAGAAGTCAGACAGTGGGGTATGCAGACGCAGACTGGACTCCATAAAAATCTCACCATCACTGTCACTGCCATCAAGTTCAGGAGAGACCAAAAATGTTACAGCTACTTCTTATTACTCAGTGAGGGATATGAGAAGAAATCTAGTTGGCTATGTTTATCCTCTAAAGAAAATTTATTTTGATTGTTATCATTGGGATTGAAAGATGTTACTAACCCCTGGCTTAAAAGCCATTATTACAAATCCAGTGTTTTTAAGAGAATATTATAGAAAAATAGAGAAGTTGGGAGTGTTTCAGAGTCTTTTGGTCCTATGTGGAAAGATGGACTTGGTGGCTCCTGTCAGCCCAATTTGCTTTCTCCGAGTGAGGCTGTTTTGTCATATTTAGATAGACAGCAAAAGAAATACTACAGAATCATCCGGGCGTGGTAATTCACGCCTGTAATCCCAGCACTTTGGGAGGCTGAGGCGGGTGGGTCATGAAGTCAAGAGATCGAGACCATCCTGGCCAACATGGTGAAACCCCGTCTCCACTAAAAAAAAATACAAAAATTAGCTGGGCATGGTGGCACGCGCGCCTGTAATCCCAGCTACTCGCGAGGCTGAGGCAGGAGAATTACTTGAATCTGGGAGGCGGAGGTTGCAATAAGCCAAGATCGCACCACTGCCCTCCAGCCTGGCGCCTGGCGACAAAGCAAGACTCTGTCTCAAAAAAAAAAAAAAAAATACTACAGAATCTCTGAGCTTCATCTTCAGCTGCTTGCCCATATATTCATTTCTTTCTCTTTTTGTTTCCTGCTTGTCAACACTTCTAACTTAAGAGCAAGCAAACACACTTCAGATTTAATTTTATGGAACAAATATTCTGCTTGTGAATTTTCCACATTATTTCCATAATAACTAACACACTATCATTCCATCAGGTTTCATTATACAAAGTATTGTGCAGCGATGGAACTTTTTTCCAGGTGTTGAGACTAGTATTTCATGAAGCCGAAGCAGTATCTTTGAGCGTTTTTCAATACTTGAGATTAATTTCAGCAGATAATTTCTTAATCAGTAACCTAGCTTAGATAAGAAAAAGTCAGATGAACCTAATGCTCTCTAATGTTTGAGATCAGTCAACAGGCCACTTACTTATACCCTACTTGCCTTAAGGAATACCAAAGAAGTCCAACTTTCTTAGTCTAACTGGTAGTTTCCAAAAACTGAACCCCCCATCCACCTAAGAACACGGAATAAGGATGAAGGTGAGGTGAGAGGAAGCCACTATGTAACATCCAGAGAGTCTGAAGAGGTCCACCAGCCAGAGCCAGAGTCCTTGAAGAAACCGCTGACCTACTCAGGGGGTAAAATTGCATGACTCGGCCAAAATGCTGAGGCTCAGTCAGTCCTGATGGATTAAAATGAAAGCTTAGAAGCTTAACAAATTGGTGGCAAATGTCAACTTTTTCCTGATTGGGGAAGAAATCCTCAGAGTCGGAGGCAGACACAGTCCTACACATCAAGAAAGACATGGGATGGTAATTTCCTCTCTTTTTCCATTTCTGACTTGTAAAGGAAATACATGAAGCAAGTCCCTGCAGAATGGACCCAACAGGCTGAACCTTCCTGAGAAAAGCAGGACACTCTCTTTCAGGGGAAAATCTAAGACTACTGCACTAGCAGAAGGCACCAAATCAGTTAGCATGGGTCATCAAAAGTCAGAATCCCATGTCATTCCTTGGACCACAATTTTGAGGTTTGAAGGGAAGTGAAAATGCTCCTTAGGATCTCAAAATTTCCAGAGCGTTTCAGCTTCCTCCTGAGAACTGAAGCTTCTGTACATACGTAGAATCTTCGAGAACTTATAATAAGGTTTAAACACAATCTCCTCTTCATGGTACCATGGGCAAGCTTCCACTGGGGACCCCTCCTGACCCCACCCTGGGGCTTGTCTATCTGATGAGTGTATTTGGGGGAAGCAGCTGGGACTTCTTGGCTCGGTTCTTTCCCCTCTCCTGGAAGTTCCACCTGCTCACCGAGAGCACACATTCTGAAGAGTTCTCACAGTGCGGGAGCCTGTAGCTGCCCAGTGTGCACACCAGTGACTGAGTGTCTAATTCAGAGCACAGTTACCAGCTGGGCTGACAGGCATCAAAGTCCAGCATTCATCAGTAACAGAGGAGACACTGTGACTAGCCATGGATGTCATGTCTATTTCTTAATTCATTCTGAACTCAGGAGAGGAAGAAGGTGTTATTGATTAACACCACTCCCTCTTAACATTAGACTACACCTTTGTTTTAACAAAGAACTCTAAATAAATGGAAAACGTGAGACGGTCTGGATGAGATGCTCTGCCAAGCTGTCAACCATCCATGCCTTGGAAAAACCTTCCGACTGAGCTGGATGGTTACACCCAGGCAATACTGCTCACTTACAGCCACAAAGCCTGCAGGCATGGGGCCCAGAAGAACATATCAGCCTCAGACAGAGGCCCTTGAACTTCTGAGCCTCTTAAATGGCAACAGATACCATGAAAGGCCTTCAAGGGGTCCTCACTTGATCTTCTGTCAATAGGGAAACCATTAGAGATTGCTTTGTGAGAAAAATCAGACAATAGTATTGAAATCATCATTCGCTCTCAATATAAAGTTTCAAAGCACAGCTTTCTCACAACAGATGTCTAGGCATACCTCAGAGATATTAAGGGTTTGGTTCCAGACCACCGCAATAAAGAAACCATTGCAATCAAGTGAGTCACACAAACGTTATGGTTTCCCAGTGCATATAAAAATTATGTTTACATTATGCTTTAGTCTGGTAAGTGTGCAACAGCACGTCTTTAAAAACAATGTGCATACTTTAATTAAAAATACTTTATTGCTAAAAACTGCTAACACAGAGACATGAAATAAACACATCCTGCTGGGAAAATGGGGCCAATAGACCTGCTAAAGGCAGGGTTGCCACCAACCTTCAACGTGTAAAACACGCAGTATCTGCAAAGGCAAATAAAGCAAAGAGCAATAAGACAAGGCATGCTTGGAATCTGTAAGGAGATGATCTTTGCATACATTATTAGGCATATCAGGGCCCCTTTTATGAAATCTACCCTCCCAGCCTGAAAATCTGAAAATGACTTCTGATAAAAATCTTTTCCTACAAATTCTAGCCGTTCTCCTTCAAAATAAAAGTAAATAAAATCTGAAGTGACTGTATACCAAACTGTAGTTTAGATGGTAACAAAGTGAGACTAAGTGAAGGAAAAATAACAGGCCCCTAAAGATTCATTAACCATTAGAAAAAAAAAAGGCCAGGCTCTGTGGCTCATGCTTGTAATCCCAGCACTTTGGGAGGCCAAGGTAGGTGGATCATGGGAGGTCAGAGGTTCCAGATCCGCCCTGCCTAACATAGAGAAACCCCATCTTTACTTTAAAAAAAAAAAAAAATTAGCTGGATGTGGTGACAGGCGCCTATAATCCCAGCTACTCAGGAGGCTGAGGGCAACTTTTTTTTTTTTTCAGACGGAGTTTCGTGTGGCCCAGGCTGGAGTACAATGGTGATATATAGGCTCACCGCAACCTCCGCCTCCCGGGCTCAAGCAATTCTGCCTCAGCCTCCCGAGTAGCTGGGATTGCAGGCATGCACCACTGCACCTGGCTAATTGCAAAAGGGCAAATTTTAAAGAGGATATTTAAGTACTCCCGTTCTCCAGTCCCTTTATGAATTTGAACTCCAAAATAGAAATGAGGCTGGGCATGGTGGCTCACACCTTAATCCCAACACTTTGGGAGGCCAAGGCAGGTGGATCATCTTAAGTCTGGAGTTCGAGACCAGCCTGGCCAACGTGGTCTTTCTGTGAAAGACTAGATATGTTTCTCTGGTTCTTACTAAAGCCTATGTGTTCAAATGTGCCAAAAACTCTTATACTCAAAGTTAACATCTAATGATTAAAACTATGTATTGTAACAGGCTCATGGACAATGACAAATTTTTTTTTCAATAATGCCCAAATAATTCTCTCTTGGTGACGGGAGGGGAGTGCCCACTTCTCTAAGGCAAGTGAGAGGCAATAACTCATTTATCCTATGGTACTAGGCATGACCAGTGACCATCAGGCTACCTGCCAGGAAATGTCATTATACCATCACAACTTGGATTTTAAACAATACCTGCTTTCTGAGTATTTCTTCAACACTCATACAATAAATCTGTGTACTGTCTACCTTTTATTTCATATTCTTAATCCGTAACAGCCAATACAGTAGAGATAAATGAAGCCTAGTAACTTAAGTGAGATATTGCTTTCCACCAGGATTGCTGACATTACCCTTCTAGATTTTATTACATGCTATGCCATGTAACCTTTATCTGGAGGAAAAACAAAAAACAACAACAACAAAAAAACCTGAAGCTTGGAAAACAAAGCAAGATACCACCTTTGTTTAAAAAAAAAAAAGTACATAATAATCAACATCTAAAAATTAGCCAGTGGAGAGTGCCGGTGGTCCCAGCTACTCAGGAGGCTGGGGTAGGAGGACTGCTTGAGCCCAGGTGATTGAGGCTGCAGTGAGCTATGACTGCACCACTGCACGTGCTCTAGTCTGGGCAACAGAGACCCTATCTCAAAAAGAAAAAAAAATAGAAGAAATCTGAGATTGTTATTAATGTATATGTCCTGCCACTATTATAACAATTAATCATATTTTACATTGTTATGGCCTCATGTTGTAAATAGAATATAACTAGAAAAGGTTTCATAATGGGGAAATTTACCCAAATGCTACCCTTTTATTAAAACACAACTTTTAAATTTCTTGTAAAAAAAATCCCACACTGCAAGTTTCCAAACACTACAGCACAGGAGCACAAACACCGTTCTTGATGTGTTCTATCTTCATCTTCACTGTGAGATGAATCTTTGCAAAGGACAGGGAAATGTGGACAGAAGAATAAAGAATAGAAAATTTATCACTTGCAAGGAATTAATTAGAGCAAGGTCCACATGGTAAGTCTTGGCGGCTCTCTGCTTGGAATGTCACACGTTATTCAAAAAACAATATTTAATTGCAGGATCTACATGTCAAGTGCAGCAGGGAGATGCCTGCTCAAAGGTAAGTTTTATACAAATATTAAAAGATTCTGTCATCTTGTATTGTTAAAAATAACAAATGTCTGTTTTTGAGGTTATGAGAATCTTATTTATCAACTGGTCAGTGCAAAGAGCCACTGCTAGAAAATAAAGAACATCTAACACTTGTAGTAACATCAGTATCATTTTAACATTCTGTATCTTTGCAATGTATTCTCAATCATTAGCCTAGAAACCAAGCAAATCATGCACTGAGAGATAAACCAATCCTTAGAATTAGGTGATGTGCAGAAGATCCCGAAAGTGAATCAATGAACAGAAAAGTTCCATTAACTTTTTACTCGTGGTATGTTCAGGAAACACCCTGGCAACTGGGAGGTTCCAGAGAAGCCAGTCACAGCCTTAAAGGGTCTGAGGATCTGGGAGGTAAGATCCATAAAATGGTAACTAACAACAGCTATATAAACAGAAGATAAGCACCAAATGACCTGATCGATGCTAGGGAAACTGGAATTTTAAACTTCCATCAGCTGGGGCTAATTCAACTCATTTCCAAATCACATTGCTGCTCTGGGGCTTTTTTTTTTTTTTTTTTTTTTGAATAGTGACTTTTAAAAACACATAACATGGAGTTTACCATTTTAGCCATTTTCCTTTTTTCTTTTTGAGACGGAGTTTCACTCTTGTTGCCCAGGCTGGAGTACAATGGCACAAACTCAGCTCACTGCAACCTCTGCCTCCCAGGTTCAAGGCGATTGTCCTGCCTTAGTCTCCCCGGTAGCTGAGATTATAGGCACCCCCCACCATACGCAGCTCACTTTTTGTATTTTTAGTAGAGACAAGATTTCACCGTATTGGTCAGGTTAGTCTGGAACTCCTGACCTCAGGTGCTCCGCCTGCCTCACCAAGCCAAAGGGCTGGGATTACAGGCCTGAGCCACCATGCTGGGCCCATTTTACACATTTTTAAGTGCACAGTCAATAGTGCTAGGTATATTTGCATCGTTGTGAAAAAGATCTCCCAATCTTTTCATCTGGCAAAACAAACACTGTACCCATTAAACAGCTCCCACTTAATGCCTTCCCACAACCACCACCATTCTACTTTGTTTCTATTTATGTACCTCATCTAAGTAGAATCGTCTAGTATTTTTCTTCTTGTAACTGGCTTATTTCACTTAGCATAACGTTCTCAAGGTTCATCTATGTTGTGGCATACGGCAGGATTTCCTTCCTTTCTAAGACTGAATAATATACCATTTTGCACATATACAGCACACTTCACTTCTCCATTTATCTGAGGATGGACATTTGGGTTCCTTCTACTTCCTGGCTAGTGTGAATAGTACTGCTATAAACATGGGTGTACAATTATCTTACAAGATCCTGCTTTGGATTTGGGCATGGCCCCAAAGGAGGACTGCTGGATCATATGGCAACTGCATTTTCATTTCTTGAGGAACTGCCATAATATTTTCTGCATCAGCTGCACGATTTTACATTCTCACCAACAGTGCACGGGGTACCAATTTCTCCATATCCTCATCAGCACTTGTTATTTTCTGGGTTGTTTTTTTTTTTTTTAATGGTAGCAATCCTAGTAAGTGTGAGCTGATATTTCATCATGATTCTGATTTGCATTTCTTCAATGATGAGTGATGTTCTCTAACACAATTTCTTGAAGCCCAAGAGGATGCTAGGATAGCAGTGAAGACATTGTTTGAACATGGACTAATCCGTCAAAAGAATAGACTTTTGCCAGAATGAGCGTGAACGTTAGAAATGCCACCGGATTGGCTGGGAGGTGCTCCTGGTAGCTTTCAAACTCACACTCTCTCACCGCTGATCCACTGGGAAATGGTGGTGGAAAAGTGATGGTGAAAAAAAATAACTCAAAAAACAAAACAAAAAACACTCGCTCCTACAGTTCACTTGATTAATACAGCTGAGATTTCTCATGTCATATGGCCACCCTTACTTCAGTTCTAATTCCAAATACACGTACATGTGATTTAAGAGTTCTGGTCTCCACCACTTACTGGGAAAATTTCCCAGACTACATTATGCTCCAAAAGAACAAGGGCAGAAAACTGGGGAAATGAGTTACACGGCTAGAAGTCACAGCAGTGAACGACACGACCATTTTTCAAATGGTCGTTAAAATAGAACAACGGGAGTTGTTATATAGCTGAGTCGAACTTCATCTCCCCTCCTCCACATAAAAAAAGATGGAGTCCTAATCCCTGCTACGTGTGACTGTGACCTTATTTGGAAATCAGGTGTTTGCAAATGATCAAGTTGCAATGATGCCAGTAGGGCGTGCCCTAATTTAATATGACCATGTCCTTATGAAAGGGGAAAATACAGAGACAGACCCTCACACAGCAAGAAAACCACAGAAGATGACGGCAGAGACAGAGGCGATGTATCCATAGACCAAGGAACGCCACAGATTACTAGCAAACCTCCAGGAGCTAGGAGAGAAGCTCAGGACCAATTTTTCCTTACAACCCTTGGAAGGAACTAATACTGCTGACACATTGATCTCAGACAGCCGGTCTCCAGAGCTGAGACCACACACTTCTATTCCTGAAGCCACCCAGTTTGTGATACTTTGTCACAGTGGCGCTAGCAAACTCATACACCATAATTCAACAAATGTCAACTTAAGTCATTAAGGGGTGGATTAGCCAGGGAAAAACGGACTACAGCGTTCCCTCAATGCTACAGCAGAAATGGTGCCAGCAGGGACTTCCAACCATCACTGACCTCCCCAAGAGTTTATGCGGGTACAAGGGACACAGAAAAAAGCCCTTGTTTTCAGCCAGTACCTTGTGTACCACTAAACAATAACTAGAGACAAAACCAACTCTCCCGGCCCCTGGATCCAGCATTTTAAGAGCCAGACAAGAGGGCAAAAATAAGTTTGGAAACGCAGCAAGGCAGCTTATAAGTCCCCACAGAAAGACTCTCTAAACAGCCCAGTTGGCAGGACGCCAGAGGGCTGCTGGCAGTGTCTCGGTTTCTGCTGAACCAGTTTTCTGGAGAAAATCAGAACTTTATTTTCTAAGATGGCCACGGACCTTTCAGGAGCTTCAAAAGACACCTAAGGCAGGGGAGGGCTCTGATGGGGAGTCTGCTTTAGAGAAATGGCCCCTAAAATGGAAAGGAAGGGAAAGGTAAGAAGAAACACTCGGTTTCAGGAGGGAGTGCAGAGTCCACAGTTAGCAAACACCGATGTGCTTGGAGTGAGGGTTCTTCTGGTTTGCTGGGAATAATGAGCGAGATCGTAATAAACCTCAGGGCATGATCAGAGGAATGGTGTAAGTCCAAGCAGCTCAGTCCTGTGGGAAACAAACGGGAAGTCCAACCATCGTGGAGAAATCTACCTGGATGCAATGAGCTGTGAAATGCAACTGAAATCGTCAATAAAAGGAAAAGAGTTGTTCTCGGCGCTGGATCATGAAACCAGATGTCCCGTTTAACAGCTCTAATAAAATATGTCATCTTCATCCTTACAAACATAATTACATCAGGCTAAGAGATAAGATGGTTAATAGAAACATCTTGAGATTTTTTCAGCGTTTATATTCAATGTGTGCTGTAACTACTACATGCACCTTTTTCTTCATCATTTGAATTCTACTGCTAAGACTGTGTAGAATTAAGAGCATGTCTGTGAATCCCAGGACTGATGTGAATGAAAGGTATTCTTGTTGACGCCTGTCACGTGAAGCCATGTTCTGTAGATGAAGGGATGAGGATCAGTGCGGGGGTAAAAAGGAGCCTGTGGTCCGAGACTGCAGGAATGGAAACAAAGGCAGAGGAAGAGAGCGTGGGGTCAGGCAGGCAGGGGTGGAGCAGCTTCCACGTTCTTGGTGAGGCAGAAGTCACGGCCATCTCCCACCAGATGCCCTGGCTATTCTCTCACTCTCTGTCTGCAGGCGAGCTCCACAGGCTGCTCACTCAGCTCTCTTACTCCGGGGCTTCTGATTGGGGTCAGCGAATGGGAGGCCTTCGCAAGGGATGGATGGTCAGGAAGAGAGGGACTCCGCTCTGTTTCACCTACCCCTCCAGGACTGTGAGATACTAACTGCCTATTGTTTAAGCCACGGGTTTGTAGCACTTGCTTATGGCTTCCCTAGGAAACTAATTCAGCTTTCAAACATGAAATAAAGTATTGTGATAACCTAACAAGTCCATAAATGCCCTCTGGTCTTGCTCTGTAAGTGTGTCATAATGCCTGACACACTCAGTCTTATGCCTAGATCAAAGGTAATGAAGCACGTGAGTTCTGTGTGCTGGCAGAAATACGTACTGACAAATGGCCACTGGAAGATGGGATAATAGCCAATTTCACATTAAAGTTCATGTCACGGGCAAATTACATCAAAACTAAATAATGAACTGAAGAAAGCAACTGCCCTGCTCCTTTCTAATGCTTTTGAACAGAATTGTTTGAAAACACTAGATCTAAATGCTTCTCCAGCTTGGTGGTCACCCAGGTGTGGCAAGCTTAACAGAGTAGCTTCACTGAGGAAATTGGAATGCAAGGAGTAAATATAACTTTCCTAACATAAACTGAAACTAAGCAATCAACTTCCATTTGTTACTTCCAGTTTGTACCATTTATATCATCACTAAGAACCCTGGAAGTTAATTTCCTGAGCCACAGATTCTTCTTTGTGATAAACAACAAAGCAATGTCTTCTATGGCTGGGCGTGGTGGCTCACGCCCATAATCCCAGCACTTCGGGAGGCTGAAGCAGGTGGATCACCTGAGGTCAGGAGTTCAAAACCTGGCCGACATGGTGAAACCCCATCTCTACTAAAAATACAAAAATTAGCTGGGCATGGTGGTAGGCACCTATAGTCCCAGCTACTCAGGAGGCTGAGACAGGAGAATTGCTTAAACCCAGGAGGCGGAGGTTGCAATGAGCCGAGATGATGCCATTGTACTCCAGCCTGGGTGACAAGAGCGAAACTAAGTCTCAAAAAAATGAAAACAAAAACAAACCAATGCCTTTATTAGCAACATTGGCAATGTTCCTTTCATGTCAACTAAAGGAAGACTTTATTTCAAGTAAAACACTGGTCACAGAGTTGACTTCCTAGTCCTCAATGACAGCACTGAGCCATCCAGGCTATAAACCTGAGGACTCTGGGTACTTTCCTACTCCTGGGGGGCTCCCTGCTCCTGCCCCATCAGCTACCAAGCCCTGTCAGTCCTACCTGCTGGCTTCCTCCTAGATCCATCAAACTCCCTGACATTCTGTCAGCAGGGCCCTGGCCCTTATCAGTCATTACCACATGGAAATGATATTGCAAAGGCTTCTGGTCACTGAGCTGTCCTTCTGCAGACTCCATCCTCTTCAACCCATCCTGCCACTAGAGCACCTTCCCCTGGCACCTGTCACAGGCACTAGCACAGCAGACATGCTGTATCATCCTAATGTTATAGTGGACCCCAAATTTCTCTTCAAAGAATCAGTATATCCAGTAAACCCATATCGTGTTTCCAAGACCACATTCCATAAAATAAAACTAGAGCCACAGAATTCCACTGTGGGTATCTGGTCCAACTTCTCGTTTGTATAAATGAGGAAACAGAAACCTACAAGGTTCTCGTTCAAAGTTACAAAGTGCTAACGGCTTTGAGAATTGTTATTTTCCATGATCATTCTATCTACAGAAGGGAAATCCCAAACTGATTAAGTCATTCTGTGTGTGTCTTATGAGTTAAAACCATTATCTCCAACTTAAGTGTTCAAAGGGATAGAAGACAGCAAATAATTGAATGTTCAAACATGACAGATAATTTTTTAAAATCGGTCCATTTAATATGTGCAATGTTTTTATATTTATGTTCTAACGCAAGAGCATCCAGCCAGCTGAGCGCTTCCTTCAAATAAACCCAGAGAGCCCATATCGAAAAGACCTGCCCCAAAGGATCTTGAAATCCTACGTCTACCTTAAAATCATTCATCCAGTCTATGGGAGAGGGATGCATGGTTCACTAAGGAACATCCTGACTCTGGGAAAATGGAAATGTTTTGAGGCTAACGAAATAGAGGAGATCAAGAAATCAGCAAAGCAAAAATGCATGTAAAATTTCTGAGCTCAAAGAGCAACCCCCTCAATTTTAAAGTAGATTAAACTGAAGCTCACAGAAGCTGCAGGTAAATCTACAAAAAGGCAGTAAACGAGCTTGGCAGAAATGGAGGTTTCACGGCAATTGTCCAAGTGGTGCTTGGTTCTTACAGACCTTCCAAAAGCCACCTGCTTTGGCTTAGGTAATGACACAGCTTTGGCTTAGGTAATGATTCACCCTCCAAAGAAAGCCCCAGTTTGATGTGACTATACAGACAGCTGCGGTATAAGAGAGACGAATGGCTCCATCCAACACAAGCACACAATTTTTTATTCTTAAGTGCTTTCATTCACTTTCTTTTCTCCCACTGATCTAGTGAACAGCTCTACATTGAAAGCAGGGCCCCTGTTCTGTGAAAGAACAAGAAGGAAACTAAAGTTCAGGGTGAAAGGAAGGAAGAGAACCTATTTTCATGAGAATCGGATTATGTGTTCTCCGCAAGGTGTTTTTGCAGATCTCATTTGAGCCTCACCTGGGCCTGAAGTAGTAGGTATTCTCCACGTGTAGAGATGAGACTGGCCAGCCAGTCATGCAGAGCCATAGAGCTAGGAAGCGAGGCGATGGGGTCTCAGGGGCCTGAATTTTCCCTTTGACCCCTCCTCCATTTCTCATGATTGAGAAAATTTACTGTCTCCATTTAAAAGAGAAAAAAAGCAGCTTTTCAAACTTCCTACATTTTCTCAGATTATGGCCCATTTTTAACGTCAGATTCAGACATTCTCAATTAGTTGATTCTTTTTTATTAGGTTCTACTGAGTGATTCTTTTTTGGGGAGAGAAAATAGCAAACAGCTGTTAAGGAATCACTGCCGGCATCAGAGCTACAGAACTGACTTTGATCAGCAGGGTCTTTACTACAGTTGAAAGGGGTGCACACAAACATTTCAGGCTGGCACTTAAATTCTTCTCTTGGCTCCTGAGACGTTAGAAAGGAAAGCTAACAGTATTTAGCTAAAATGATTTATGAAAAAAAATTTTTTTCCTCTATTAAAATAGCCAAAATAGCCTTTAAACGTAATCTCATGGGGCTAGACTCAGGCACCATTTATCACTCCAAGTTAAATGAAACACAGAAATGACCAAGCAAAGTAGCCTGCAATTCTGTTTCAGAAACTTTGCTAATAAAAGGAGCCAAAAGCAACAGTGATAAGAAAAAAGAAACGCTGACTTATTTTTTAAAGCTGCGTGAACACGCTTAAGCTCCCTCTGCTCCAAAGTGCAGCTGCACAGCGGCAGCAAATGCAGTTCTGGGCACACACGCCTCCCTACAGGGCTGAAAGGACCAATTCAATGTGATTTGGGTCTATCCTCCTCCTCCACCATCTCCACCTCTTAAGTGTGAAGCATTTGGGACAAAAGAAGAAAATTAAGTCATCCTAGAATCTAAGCATCTTCCTTCCATTACCATTACAATCAGACCACTCCAGGGGCAAGCCCACTCCACGGAGGGACTCAGGATTCCAGGAGAGTCAGAACCGCAACACTTACCAAAAAAAAATAGGCCCCACCCCCTCGACACCCTTAGTTAAATGTGTATTTCACCTCTTTGTGGGGAGAAAAAGAAAAAATACTTTCTTCAGCTTACCAAAAAGGGCACATTCCCTAAGATGGCTGAAAGAGAAATTAAAAAGAACAGGCTGGGCACAGGAGCTCATGCCTGTAATCCCAGCACTTTAGGAGGCCAAGGCAGGAGGATCACTTATGTCAGGAGTTCCAGACCAGCCTGGGCAACATATCAAGACCTGTTTCTACAAAAAGAAAAAAAGAAAAAAAAAAAAGCCAGGTATGGTGATGTGTGCCTGCAGTCTCAACAACTAGTAGGGCTGCAGTGGGAGGGCCGCTGAGCCCAGAAGGTCACGGCTGCAGTGAGCCAGGACTGCTCCACCGCACTCCAGCCTCGGTGACATGGAGGACTGTCGCAATGAAAATAAATCGGGAAACAAAATTCATTGGAAATAAAAAGGGCATGGCTGAGAGCAGAGGCTGACGCCTGTCATCCCAATACTTTGGGAGGCCAAACGGGAGGACTGCTTGACCAGGAGTTCCAGACCAAACTGGACAACACAGCAAGATCTTGTCTCTACAGATAAAAACCAAAATAAATGAGCCCAGTGTGGAGGTGCACCTGCAGTCCCAGCTACTAGGGAGGCTGAGACGCGAGGGTTGCTTGAGTCCAGGAGTTCGAGGCTGCAGTCAGCTCTGATTGGGCCACTGCACCTTTCTTGTCTCAAAAAAAAATGGTTTTTAATAAATATGAAAGACAAAGAAAACGAACACACTTACATAAAGGGACAGTTGCTACCAGTGGGTGCAAGCCCAGCTCCTGATGTCAACTGCAGGGCCACAAAGAGGAAACCTTGAGCTTTCTGAAAAGACAAACTTCTGCTCCGTCCCTTTTGCTGAGATGGAGCTTATGAAGTCAGCTTTGGAATCTATCCCCAGTGGAGACCTCGCCCTGAACCAGAGCTCTCGGAGAACGGGCTCCCTATTGATGTGAAACCCAGGTTTCAGTGGAAATGAAAGGAATGGAAGAACCGTTACATTTCAAAAGGTATAATAATGAAATAAAATCAGTAAGGACTGAATTTGTACCACTCCTAATTAGGTCTCCAAGAGAACACAGGTGATTCTAACACCAGAAAAGAACCTAAGTAGTCTTTTATGACATGCAAACTGATTACTTTTCTCAAAAACTTTGGGTCTCTGATTTCAACTTAAACTTGAATTTTCTACTAATAATGTATTATTGAGAAAATATTTGATTTCAGTTTTCCATCTCCCATGTCAAACAGCATGGAGTTCAGCCCTATGTAGCGCAGTGAGCTTTAAGGAAATAGCCATCCCACAAGCACATAAGGTCAATCATGACATTTCCTGAGGCCCCTGACTGGCATGTGACATATAAATCGTGGCACACTTCTTCACTCTTCTTTACTCTTCACGCTTCTTCACGCATCTTTCTTTAGCACTTAGTAGGCATATGGTATCCACTGCGTCTAATCAGGCTGTGGGGGCCTTAGGGTTTGCTCTAAAATGAAAAATCCCTTTCCTCCAAGATTTTACCTTCCGTCTGGAGAATTCACAAATACAGTCACAAAAAGTTAACTCATCAAGAAGGAAGTCAACACAAGGTCCTCACTTCCAAAGAAGGAAAGGGGTTGGGAGCAGCCTTTACGATCATCTGGCCCCAGTGCCTGATTTTGCAGATCTGGGAACTGAGTCACAGCACCAGGCATAATGAATGTGAGAGGCAAGATTAAGAGGCCATGATTCAAGGTCTGATTGGAGGTGAGATATTGGCACTGTCAGGAGAGAAGGCTGGCCTGGAGCACGCGCCTGGGAGAGGCCCCGCAGTGGGTGGGATTTTGATCATTGTGTTTGGGGTGAGGATGGGGTGGGTGTTTAGAAAGGGGTGAGAACAGGGCAGCATGGGGGTGGGGGTGGGAGGCCAAGCTGAACACGGACCACCTGTGTGGGAGCAGGAAGCCGCGGAAGTCCTCGAGTCTCACAAAGGAAGAGGGTAAGTGCCAGAAGACTGGTAAGTTGAGGGTTCTGCAGGCTAAGCGCCAATCCCCGCCCTACCTTCATGCTGTGCAAACACAAGGAAGGGACTCAGAAGCTCTTCCCACGAGCTCTTTCCCTTGTTATGCTAGGACAGCACCGACTCTCGTATAGTGAAATGGCCAAACAGAACTGTAACCAGTCAGTTTCACACACAGGTGCCATTTGGGCGTAGGATATGATGATGAGGCCTTGCCCTCCAAGAAGTGGCCACTCTACCTGCAAGAGGCCAACACCAAGCAGGTCAACAAAGAACAAGGTGTTCTGACATGAGAACCTAAGGCCTGTGGCTGAGAAGAGTGCACGGGCCCCTCCACAGAGGCTCATGCTCCCTCCCAGGCTCCCCGAGCCATGAAGACCACACTTGATCCTCAGGCAAAGGATGAATGCTACATAAGCCTGGGGAGCTATCAGCACTCAAGCACAGCAGTGACAAGACAGCAACACAAGACTATCACAAGGACCATTTCCTGCGATGAAGACTGTGGACGCTGACTTCCCTCTGTCACCACTAACTCCTGCCCCTGCTCCCTGGAGGGGTTCTGGGGTTCCAGGATTCTGCCGTCACCCACCTGCCTGAAACTGGCCACTCCCTCTAACCCTTAGACAGGCACTAGGTGTCATTATTGTCACCTGTGAGCATCTTCCCCCACCTTTTTTTTTTTTTAACCAGGGCTGCTCAAAAGAAGCAAAAAAAAAAAATTTTTTTAAAAGGCTGTGTTTAATTTCCTCTGCTCTTCCTATGGAAACACTACTAATGAAAATACATAAACTGAATAAACAGTTGGAGTGGAAACCATCTGCTTCATCCTACTAATGTCAATGGGAACAGTGTTTGTTTACCAGCAGGGTCATGAGGAGGGGACACAGAAAACCTTCCCAGGAACCATCAGGGAAATGGCCTGGGCGGGCACAGGGGCACATTATTAACCCTTTCAGATGTCCAAGAGTCAATCTGGTTCATAACCTCTGGTTGGAAGAGAAAGCTGCGTACATCATAAACCACAGGGTGAAGCTTATTTGCGCAGTGTTTTCCACATAAAGATGATAAAACACCATGCAAGAATTTACTATAAATACTGTGTCTGAACTTTCCACTCTGCAGAGGAAATACCTAAAAAGACTGTCCAAGTTCAACTGCAAAGGTACTTGTGGAACGAGCTATAAAAAGGAAAAAACCATGGAGCTAACTGCCAAAGCCTTCCAAAAGGCAGAGCTCTTTCACAATAATTTTTTCAGGGTATAAAGAAGGATGGAGACACCATGGAGAAGATGGTGTGGTTCTCTGTGCCAGAAGTGTTTAGGGGATTTGCATTTTAAATGACTACTTTGCCTACAAATCCATATTTTAAAACAAAATTAATAAGCCAAGGCCCAGGAAATTCAACCCCCAGGGAAAGACACCGGTCATCCCCAACGGAAACTGCAGGGACTTCTGGCCACGTGCCCGGCTCAGCTGCGTGGTGAATGCGACTCAGCCATGAGAATTCATTCACCTGGGGCACTCCATCAAAGGACGCTTCCAGGGTCAGACACTTGGCCTTGATGAATTCCCAGCAAAAAGTTTCAGCACAAGGTTTTAAAGCAAGACTGAGGGGCTGAGTCTCTCACAATCCCAGTCACTTTCCCTCCATCCCTGATCACTGAGCTGTCACAGCCAGCCCCGATGCCTGCCAGCTGCTTCTGGCCTGGCTGTGGCTACTCTTAACAAGCATGAGGTAGTGACTCAGAATCAGCTCCACCAATAAAAATGCTGATATATGGCTTTCTACAGTCATTTAAGGAATACATCTGTGGCCCAGAGGTTGAAGAACATTCTGACCAAACTAAAAAAATTAAAGTATGTATGGAGGAGACATGTGAAAACTAACAATGGCATTAATTATTATTATTTTTTTTTTTTGAGATGGAGTCTTGCTCTGTCGCCAGGCTGGGGTGCAATGGCACAATCTCAGCTCACTGCAACCTCCGCCTCCTGGGTTCAATTAATTCTCCCACCTCAGCCTCCCGAGTAGCTGGGACCATAGGTGCATGCCACCATGCCCAGCTAATTTTTTTGTATTTTTAGTAGAGGCGGGGTTTCACCATGTTGGCCAGGATGGTCTCGATCTCTTGACCTCATGATCTGCCCCCATCAGTCTCCCAAAGTGCTGGGATTACAGGCGTGAGCCACCATGCCTGGTCACAATGGCATTAATTCTACTTGTAAAATAAACTCACTCTGACAGTTGGCAAACATGTAATTAGCACCTACTACGTGCCAGGTGCCAGGTGCCATGCTAGATGCTGGGGATATAGACATAACAGGCAGGCAGTTGGAAGTGCTGTCATTATCATTACTACTTATCATGCATGTTAAGCTCTAACTACATTGTCAAGAATTGTTCCAAACACTTTATTTGTATAATTTCTTTTTAATTCTCATATAGTATAGAGCAGAGTTTATTGTTGGCCTCATTTTATCAATACAGACAGGATAATAACTTGTCCACGCTGCCCAGCTGTCAGTAGGAGATGCTGGGATTTGAACCCAGGCTCCCTCGTACATCTAACAGGTGTATGAGTAAAGAGGTCTACAAGAAGGAAGAAAAAGCCCTGTCCACTTCCTGAGAGAGTAGGCATCCAGGCAAAACTGATAGGGCTTTTAAGATTCCATAGTTTATCAGAGAGCATGATGAGAAAGATTCCTTCCAGACAGAGGGCTTATAAATCCAAAGCAGAAGCCATCAGAAATCATGAAGAAAAATCATTTTCAAAGATGGAAACACAGTTTTATTACCACTTCTTGGGCTGGGAGTTCCTGTATAGGTGCTAGCTAAATAGTGGCGAGGAATGGGGTCTTGACTTTCTTTGGTTTCAGGAAGAACCGCAGGTGAGAGCAGCCCAGCGATCCCTGGAGTGAGTGCACACAGGAGCAGCCTTTGCTAGTTCCACAGTCCAACCCACTCAGGAGAACACCGTGTAACAGAATGTGCTGCTGGAAGCCTGGCTCAGAAGTCCTTCACAGTACTGAGCAGGCCACACTGAAACCAAGCACCTCACTGAACCAGTCTGGCAACAAAGACAAAATGAGTGAGGTGGCACAGGTACAAACCACGTGCCAGGGGGCCCAGTTCTAACCGGATGGCAAGAGTCTATGATTTTAGCAGATTAGCAATAGCTTTGTTCACCAAATTACAAAGCTGTCGCAAGTACTTGAAAGATATAAATTCCACAACAAGAAAATTAGAAAACACAAAGGTTGTTTGCAGCGTGCAATAAATTGGTGGTTTTGCACATAGCTAGCTATTCTGCGTTTATCTTTCCCTGAGACGTTTAATGTTAGTTCACGTACTCTGAGCAATGTTCTTTGAAATAAATATAATTTGCTGAATCATATCCCATAAATGATTAAATGACGGGTTATCCATATTAATGCCGACTATTAAATTCCAGCCCCTCTAGCCAACAGGAGTAACAGGCAGATCATCTCCAGGCTGAAAAACAGGCGTGCTCCCAGAGTTTGTTTAGAAGTTGGCTGCTTGGAATTCAGGAGTTATTTTCCTCCCCCACAAACAATATTAGACTTGGTGTTTGATACTCAAGACAGAAAACCCAAAATACTAGATCTGAGGTGTGCTTAACAGTATTCTGGACTGAGCCGATGAGAGCAGCGCGCAGGCCGCTTAGCCAGCCAGACACCCCCACCTTCCTCTGCTGCCGACGATAAGATGTGCGGCAGCTGCACGGAGCAGGCGGTGGCTTCTCAACCTCCTGCAGGAGCGATCTGAGGAGGAAGCTGGGACAGACTGGGCAGGGGCTCAGAGAAGAACAGCAGAAGTGAGGAGCACCAGGGGTTCCTCCAGTGATGGCTCCAGCCCCCAGCCTGCTCTGTCCTGGGCCCTGGGGTGGCACGGCCTCCCCATCTCTAGGGCTGCCATATGGTGAGCTCAGAAGGAGGCTTTTCTTTTTCTTTTTTTTCTCTGAGATACAGTCTCATTCTTGTTGCCCAGGCTGGGGTGCTATGGCACAATCTCAGCTCATTCCAACCTCCACCTCCCAGGTTCCAGTGATTCTCCTGACTCAGCCTCCCGAGTAGCTGGGAATCAGAGGTGTCTGCCACCACCCCCAGCTAATTTTTTTTTTTTTTTTGTATTTTTAGTAGACACGAGATTTCACCATGTTGGCCAGGCTGGTCTTGAACTCCTGACCTCAGGTGATCCGCCTGCCTCAGCCTCCCAAAGTGCTAGGGTTTCAGCCGTGAGCCAAGGCACCCAGCCTGGAAGGAGGCTTTTCTATACTCCCACACCCTACCCTGTGGGATTGCATGCATAGGCTCTCCCGACTTCCTGACATGAAACACACATGGCTCATTAATGATGCTCTCAGTATTGTTCTTGCCAGTAACCTGGACATGAATTCAGTACACTCCCCCTCACAAACACACACCAATGTGAGAGAAGAATTGCCTATGACCAGTAAATTAAACTGGGATCCAGCCACAAGACCACTCTTCCCTCCAGTTACATGTATAAAATAACATACACATATGCACCTACATTACATATATATTTGAATGGAAGGTCATATAAAATTCAAGTGGTGAAGCCACTGACATCGCTGTATGGGTGGTTCATGCATAAAGTGAGACACTGGAGAGCCCGGAACCAGAGCGGGCCAACAGGCCACAGAGGGCAGAGAGGGAGGTGCTGAGCACACAGGCCCTCCAGCCGCCTCATGTCACCAGCCATGGGAGTGAGCCCCACCTCCCCTCTCCAAAGGCTGCCCCATACCCCTGGGTTCACAGAGACACTCCCCAACTCACTGGAACTTCAAATGCCTCCTGGGTGTCATCCAGCATCTGGATTTTGATGGACACCAGTTTTCCTGAAGGCGTTGGGGGAGGCTTCTGTCCACGTTCCAAGGTACTGATCCCCGAATTTTCCGGGGCCCCCAGTCGCGATCCTGGGGTAGGCCTCTGCTCTATTTCTCCCATGATGAAAGTGGCTTAGAGAGTATCTGCAGGAAGCAGTGAGAAAGAAAAACACATCAGCACAGGAGACTCCCTGACACCACCCAAGCTGTGTGCCACCTTCTCCCCTTGGTCACAGGAATTTCCCTGAACCCCACCTGGGTAGGCAGGGTGCTCCCTCCCCTGCACAAAAATCACACATGGGGAGGTGTCAGTTCACTCACTCACAAAGTCATCTTTAAGCACTCAAGACATGCAAATACTTTTTGTATACTTTATTCTTTTGAATAATTTTGCATATTGTGGCATATTTTATTCCTTTCTCGTTTTACAGTCTGTTCTTAATTATTCAGTGTCTACAATGAGCTAGGCACTACTTTTTACACATTGGAGTCTGGTGGGAAGAAGATATACAGTGCCTAAGCCATATCATTAGCATCCATTAATTATCTTTTATGGACACAGTTACATGCTAAGTACTCTGGCTATTCTAAAGATAAACAGGAAAAACACGCACTGCAGAGCTCACGCTTATAATCTGGTTGAGGAAACAGACACACTCACACAGAGGCAACAGAAAGTAGGGTCATATTTCTTGGTTTCTAGTGCTTATTTCTGTTACAATAACCCCCCCAAAATTCTTTTCTTTCCAGCCCTTTCCCAAGAAGCCATTCTACACACTATGCCACAGTATCAGCAAAGTTATTTTCCTAAAAATCGAACAATCACCTTTCCCCCAGCAATAGTCCGCTCTTGCCTCCTGACACCCTCAGCTTCTCCCTCCCCTCCCACTGCCCCCGTCTGGCTCTAGGTCTCCACATGCATGGCTGGCTGTGGCTGAGTGCTTTTGCCCTCTTTCTTTACCCGGAAACTTTTACCACTCCTTTAAATCTCAATTCAAATGGCACATCCCGGCCAGGTGCAGTGGCTCATGCCTGTAATCCCAGCAGTTTGGGAGGCCGAAGTGGGTGAATCACCTGAGGTCAGGAATTCCCAAACGGTCTGGCCAACCTGATGAAATCCCATCTCTACTAAAACTAAAAAAATTTAGCCAGGCGTGGTGGCAAGTGCCTGTAATCCCGGCTACTCAAGAGGCTGAGGCAGGAGAATCACTTGAACCCAGAAGGTGCAGGTTGCAGTGAGCCGAGATCACGCCACTGCATTCCAGCCTGGGTGACAAGAGTGAAACTCTGTCTCAGAAACAAAAACCAATGTCACATGCTGGCATCTGGGGCAGGGCACATGCTGCCATCCCCTCTGTGCTCGTGGTGGTCGAGCCCACATGTGTGGAGAAGGCACAGTGATGCCCCTAAAGCAGGAACACAATCTTGAATGTCCTTTGCCTCTCACCAACCTAGGCACGATGGCTCACACAGGGTGGAGGTCAATACCAGCCGCTTCATGCTGGACCACTCAGCCAGTATATTTATATATGGATGCATATTAAGTGTCAGAAGAACACAGGGAAAGAGATTTTCACGTGAGATGAAGCAGTTAAAAGAGGGGGAAGGCGGCCCAGCATCGTGGCTCACACCTGTAATCCTAGCACTTTGGGAGGCCAAGGCGGGCAGATCACAAGGTCAAGAGATCGAGACCATCCTGGCCAACATGGTGAAACCTCGCCTCTAATAAAAATACAAAAATTAGCTGGGCGTAGTGGCACGCACCTGTAGTCCCAGCTACTCTGGAGGGTGAGGCAGGAGAACTGCTTGAACCCAGGAGGCGGAGGTTGCAGTGAGCCGAGATCGCGCCCCTGAACTCCAGCCTGGAGACAGAGTAAGACTCTGTCTAAAAAAAAAAAGGGGGGCAGGGGTGGGGGGGGAAGCCTTCTAATATGGAGAAAGTGACAATTGAACTCAACTTGGTCTCAAACGTTGAATAACACTCAGAAAGAGACAGGAGACAGAAAAGGAAAAGGCCCTCCTGGGAAGTGGAATGGCGCCCACAAAGTTACAGGACAGAAACACGATGGTACAAGGGATGGAGAGAGAGAATCGCAGCCAGAGAGTTCAAGATGTATTTTATAAATGGTGTGAAGTCAGGCTCCAGAGCAACAACCCTCAACCTTTGTGGCACGAGGGTCTTGTGCTGTGGAAGACAGTTTTTCCATGAACAAAGTGGAGGCAATGGTTGCGGGATGAAATGGTTCCACCACGGATTGTCAGGCATTAGGTTCTCATAAGCAGCGTGCAACCTAGATCCCTCGTATGCACAGTTCACAACAGGGTCCCTGCTCCTATGAGAATCTAACGCTGCAACTGATCTGATAGGAGGCGGAGCTCAGGAGGTGATACCTGCTCGCCTGTCACTCACCTCCTGCCATGCGGCCCAGTTCCTAACAGGCCACAGACCACGGTCCACAGCCCAGGATCTAGGGACCCCTCCTTTAGAGGACTTCAAATGCATGGCTGAAAAATATGGTCTTTACCCTGTAGGAAGCAGGAGCCACTGGGGAAGAATAACAACACGACAATAACAATTTCACAAATGAACTTGAGGATGGTCCTACATACAACTGAAGAGAGAGAGCTGGGAGGGCAGGGGCGGCGGCATCCAGTTACAAATCAACTGTGACAGTTCACGCTTGAGGTGCCAATCTGGACGGCCGCAATGGAAATCAAACGGTGATGCTATAAAATCTACTTTTGTGGAAAAACTAACCCAACGTTACGAATGGTTAGCTACCAAGAGGAGGAGGTCAAAGTGCGACCACGATCGCAAAGTTTGAAATGAGGGCAGAAGGGAGACTGTGGGAGGGGGAGGAGTGAGTGTGCTCTGGAACACTCCCTAGGGTTATAAAAGGACATCCTGTGGGCTGTCCTGACTGGGAGCTGGAGCTGAGCTGTGGGTTCAGGGTGAAAGCCGCAGGAACGAATGAAAGGGAGTGAATGTGTAACCAAAAAAGCAAAATGAACCACCAGGCCCAATGGTGAGGGTCAATGAAGAAAGAGGAGATGGGAAAGAGAGACCCCCAGGGGCACTTCTGGACAAAGGAGCCACAGAAGGGGCGCCACAGAGCCACTGGGGTGGAGGAGTAGGCTGTGGGCACGTCTCACTCACACTTGAGAAAGTCCCCCTTCATTTCTTTCCAACTATTCCCCCTTTCCCAAGAAGCCATTCTAAAATTCTACACATTGTACTATAGTACCAACAAAGTTTTTATTTATTTGTCTATTTATTTATTTGAGACAGAGTCTCGCAATCTCAGCTCACTGCAACCTCCAACTCCACGTTCAAGCAATTCTCCTGCCTCAGCCTTCCAAGTAGCTGGAGCTACAGGCACGCATCACCACATCCAGCTTTTCTTTTTTTTTTTTTTTGAGATACAGTTTCACTCCGTCACTCAGGCTGGAGTGCAATGGCCCTATCTTGGCTCAGTGCAAATTCGCCTCCCAGGTTCAAGCGATTCTCCTGCCTCAGTGTCCCGAGTAGCTGGGATCACAGGTGCCCACCACCACGCTCATCTAATTTTTGTACTTTTAGTACAGACAGGGTTTCGTCATGTTGGCCAGGCTGGTCTTGAACTCCTGACCTCAAGTGATCCACCCATCTCAGCCTCCCAAAGTGCTGGGATTATAGGTGTGAGCCACCACACCTGGCCAACAGTTATTTTCCTAAAAACAAAATAATCTTTCCTCCCCAGATAGGCTATCTCCTGACACCCTGGGCTTCTCCCTCCCCTCCCACTGCTTCTGTCTGGCTCCGGGTCTCCATGCGTGGCTCGCTGTGGCTGAGCACTTTGCCCTCTTTCTTCACCTGGAAACTTCTACCATTGCTTTAGAACTTAGGAAAGTTTTAAAGCCTTCTCTTCAGCAAAACCATCGGTTTGCACATCTCATCTTGTAGAGTTTTCTTGCCTAACTCATTCTCAGCCTTTTCCTTAAGAGTAGGTCCCCAGAAGTTTCTTAGGAATTCCTTACTTCCCCTGCAACGAAACATCTAATGCTGTCGCCATAGACTGGAGGGCTGGCCCTGAGGTCAGCAAATCAGAAACTATGGGGTCACATCCACGGCAATTCAAATCATCAGGGCCTAAAATGGTGTGTCCTTCAATCAAACTGGGTAAAGGCCCGATTAAGGACTAGGAGATGCCATTCACTCCTTGTTTCTCCCACACTCGCCTTCCTCATCTACTGTCCATCAAAGCCTTGGCAAGGTTTTACTCACTCCTTGTGTCGTCTGGTAACATGGGGCCCTAAGCCAGGCAATGCTTCTGGAACTAGCACTGTCTGTCTCAGAACCCTGAAGTTACCAGATGACATATGCAGTGAAGGTCTGAGAACTTTTTTTTTTTTTAAATGGAGTCTCGCTCTGTTGCCCAGGCTGGAGTGCAACGGAGCAATCTCCGCTCACTGCAACCTCTGCCTCCCAGGTTCAAGGAATTCTCCTGCCTCAGCCTCCCCAGTAGCTGGGATTACAGGTGTTCACCACCAGGCCCAGTTTTTGTTTTTGTTTTTTTTTTAAGTAGAGATGGGGTTTCACCGTGTTGGCTAGGCTGGTCTGAAACTCCTGACTTCCAATGATCTGCCCGCCTCAGCCTCCCAAAGTGCTGGGATTACAGGTGTGATCCACCAAGCCAGCCCCTTGTTTTCTGAATGCTCAATTCCACAGGTCTGTTATATAAGTGTCTTTCTCATTTCTACCTCAAATAAGCTTTTTCTAAGCGTCTGTTTCTAATGTGTTTGGTTGTGTGATCTCTACTTTGGTTCATTCACTCCTTAGTCTTGAGGGATGAGACCAGCCCTGGTTAATCTAGGATCCCAGCATAGTGCCTTCACCGAAATGGAAAACAGATCCTCAATATCAGGTCAACAAATCAGAGATAGAGAGAGACAGAGAGAGACGAGAGAGAGACCACAGAGAGACGAGAGAGAGAGCGTGAGAGCGAGAGAGAGCACGCGTGCACGTAGGGGGTAGGGGAGCAGCATATTCATTATGAAGTCAGCTGTGTCCAAAATAATCTTCATAAGCCAGGCAAAATTACTTCTATTCCATATATGTTTTCTGTTCACTGTCTCATAGTTAAAAATAAATGCAATCTCCAGAGAAAACTATGCCATCAGTCAAGCTGGCCTTCCCCATTCCCAGCCCCTCCATGTACTTTCTCCTACTTTGGTGTGGCCCCCTCCCCACCCCACCTCCTCTTCCCTGCACTTGCTCAGCACAGACAGGCCCTGTGCATGGTCATTCACACTGGGCTTCAGCTGGGCTTGTCACTCTGAGTCAAGCAGGCATCGGCCTAGCTATGGTGTTCATGCCCATCCAGGGAGTGGATGATGGCAGGAAGGAAGGGGTCTACTCTCCCACCTCAGCCCAGCCTAAAGGTGCCCAGACCCTCCCTGGTCCTACCTAAGCAAAAAGTAAGACCCCTCATCCTCTGAACAGAATCCTTTCTCTCTCTCTTGCCTAAGATCCCCAAATAAATATATATTCTAATTTCTAGCACTTTCGCATTTAAAAATTTAATTAAGTTAGTCATTAACAGCTATTTGGTAGCTTAACTTCCTTTCTCTTTAGTTCTCAAATGATTTCATGTCTAGGTTATTTCTACTTCTGGATGTTGATGCTTGAATGAAGTATGC
The DNA here is from genome assembly GCA_963574635.1 of Cheracebus regulus. NCBI lineage: Eukaryota > Metazoa > Chordata > Mammalia > Primates > Pitheciidae > Cheracebus > Cheracebus regulus. Next base: position 43,848 of record CAUYQU010009139.1, on the reverse strand, counting down.
CATACTTTCTTTTTGTTATCATACTTGCATGCAGACTGCTGCTGTACATGGCAAGATCTGTTTAATTCAATCATAAATGTAGCCAAGAGTTTTGAGCTGAGCACCCTGAGACTGCTAAAGAAACATCTCAGGAACGCTGGCAAGTCATAAACGGGTAACCACAATTGATGCTTGATATCAAAACTGGTAAGACTAGTAATGTAATGCCGTCTTCCAGGTAAACAAGTCCAACAAACCTAAAGGCCTCTAGTGTATAAATATTAACCTATGCTCTGTTCTGAATTTTTCTCCATTAACTTCCTCTGGCATCTGAATTTTTTGAGGAGTAGTCAAAATATAGACTACTATTTCTTTCCTTGTGATACTTCATTACTGAAGTGATGATTCCAGACCTTAAAGTTAAAAGCTGCTTGCAAAACTACTTTATCAGTTAGCTCTATTTGAAAAGTTACTTTAAAAAAGTAATGACAAAAAATAAGATTTTCAACTGCCAGAGAAAAAATAAAAAACTAGAGTTGTCTCGTCAGAGTATCCTGACTTATAAGGACTTCCTCTTGGACTTCACCCAAAAGCAATAAGCAGTACACTAAAAAATGCAAATTCCATCCCTGAGGAACCTAGAAGACATCTGCAGCCCCAAACCACAAAATGTAAGCAAGAGGTGCCAAGTTGCAGTGAAGGTCAGAAAGAAGGGAAGGAAAATGCTTAGAGAGGCTACAGATCTCAGGTAAAAATGGCAGAGCCTCATTCCCCCAAATAAGCAACAAACCAGTCATAATTTTCTTGGAATAACAGGGACAGATATGCAGATTCACAGTAATCAGCTTCCCTGGGCACAGTGTGATTGATATGAAATGAGAACGCATACAGGCAAGCCATATTTGTAGGGAGTCGTCTGTTGCTGAGGCAAGATGAAAAAGACAAAGACTGCATTAGACACACCACTAAGGTTCACCACCAAAGTTTCCACAAGTAAGGGAATAGCAAAGGTTGAAAGGATTACACACATACAAACACACACACACCCTCAAGTCATGAAAATTCCAATTAGTATGGGACATGGCCCTGTCTGCTGGCCCACTGAGGCTCCTGCAAAGAGCTACTTCATACCTACTAACCAAAAAGCAAACAAAGAAACAATAACCTTTACAAAGATGCTGCAAGAAAAAAGAAAAATGACAGATGAGCATCCAAAGAAATGTTACATGCAACAGATTAAAGCTTTGTCCAAACATATTGTTATAAATTAATAAAACTTCATGAAATTACTGAGTCCAGAGACAAAAACAAAAAAGGATTTACAAGACTTCAGGGAAGCTATGGGAAGACATCAGCAGGAAATAAAGAATGAGGGTGACAGAACCCAGGAGGACAAAATGAAAGAATGAAAATACTACCATAATACAGGCCAAACAGGAAGCAGCTGAAAGGAAATATGCACTGGTGAAAATATGAGGGACCTGACGGGAAAGATTGAGAAAAGCAAGCAACAGATTAAAAACACACAGAACTGACAGATGTGGAAGACAAAGAGAGATGATCCAACATACCCATAACTGGTATCCCTAAAGAAACAAAAACTGAAGAATGGAACAAGAAAAAAAGTTTAACACATAATTTGGTAAAACATTTTAGAAATTAAAGATACTTGTCCATAATTAAGATACCCTATTCCAGGGATAACTGCCGTAAAATGATCACCACAAAGATAATTTGATGACTCATTTCCAGAGTCATCACTGGTCTTCAAATTTTAGGAAGAAATCATTTGGACAAAAAAGTTCAAATAAAATATGAGGGGACAAAATTTTAGATTCATCCACAGCAGCATTCAAGGCTTAAATGCCAAAAGAAATCCTCAAAGAAATGTAACAGAATCAAAACTTTAATTACAAGCAAACTTTCATTCAAATATAATAGCCAATTTTTTTTTCTTTTCTTTCTTTCTTTTTTTTTTTTTTTTTTAAGATAGGGTCTCACTCTGTCACCTAGGCTGGAATGCGGTGGCATGATCACAGCTCACAGTAACCTCAAGCTTCTGGGCTCAAGTGATCCTCCTGCCTCAGCCTCCCAAGTGGCTGAGACTACAGATATGCACCACCACCCCCAGTTAATATGTACAGAGTCTTGCTATGTTGCTCAGGCTAGTCTTGCACTCCTAGCATCAAGCAATCCTCTTGCCTTGGCCTACTAAAGTGCTGGGACTACAGGCATAAGCCACCATGTGCAGCCAATAACCAAATATTTTAAACAGGTGAGAATTCAGAAGAATGCTAGCTAAGCCCTTCTGGAGAAAACTACTAAAGGATAAACTTCAGCAAAACAAGAGGTGAGAGAATGAGAAACAATTATTAGTAAACTTTACATCCATTTATACTTTAAGAGAAAAAAATAATTCTAACAGCTATAGAATATTATATAATTCCTGACAACGTAGAAATAATGCAGCTAAAAAACTGGCAGGGAAAGGAACAGAAATGGTAAGAGGCACTGCAAGTTAGCTAGCACTTCATGTTTTAAAACTGGTAACAGGAAGTTTTTAAAGCTCCAAAGACATAAAGATGGTTAAGCACATGAAAAGATACTCAACATCACTAATCATTAGAAAATACAAAATTACACCCACAGTAAGGTATTTCACACCCACTGTAATGACAACAAAAAAGATAGACAATAACAAGTGTTATCAAGAATGTGGAAAATCTGGATGTGAGGGTGATCTGGCTGCGACATCTGTCACCCCACTGATTGTCAGGGTTCATTTGGCTGGGGGTGATTGCCAGGGTTGATTTGGCTGACCTGGATGGCTAGGCGGGTGTCCCCTTCCCTCCCTCACCACTCCACGTGTGTCCCTCCCAAAGCTGTGTACTTGGTCAACGAGGATGACCACCCCCAACAGAGGAGGACCATTCTTCAGTCAAGGGTATACAAGTAGCTGGGCTCCCCTGCTAGAACTTCCAAACAAGCTCTCAAGAACGTGGGAAATCTGAAACCCACATGGCTGGTTGCTGGAAGGAATATAAAATGCTGCAAACACTTTAAAAAGCATTTCGGCAGTTTCTTAAAAATTGAATCATATGTTTGGCATAGAATTCAGCACACCCTTCTCCTGGTGACCCCACAATTCTACTCCTAGGTATCCTCCCAGGACAAATGAAAACGAATGTCTACACAGACGTACATGCAGATATACACAGCCAAAAAAATAGCCAACAAGTGGATAATCCAATAATCCAAATAGTCATCAACTGGTGAGTAAATAAACAAAAGGCAATACATCCATACCAGGGCGCGCTGTTCTGCCACAAAGAGACACAAAATGCTGACACACGCCACACAGATGAACCTCAAAAACATTCTGCTTAGTGGTAAGAGCCACATGCAAAAGACACCATAAACCTATGATCCTGTTAAATGTAATATCCAGCAAAGGCTTTATCAGGAGGACAAATATCCAGAAAGTAGTTGCCTGGGGCCGGGATCAGGGGCCAGGATCAACAGCAAAGGGCACAAGGAATTGGGGTGTCTTGGGGGAGATGGACATGTTCTGAAGCTGGACCGTGGCAATGGTCACACAACTCTGTAAATTTACTAAAACCCTCTGAATTGTACACCTGAAACAGGTCAAAGTTATGATTTGTGATTATACCTCAATAAAGCTAAAAATGTCTATGTATCCATGAATATTCCCATGCACACAAAGAACCTCCCTGGAAGGAGAGGGAAGTAACTGGAAGGAGAGCGGACTCCAGTGAGGGAGCCAGCCTGGCCTGGAAGAAAAGCAAGGATGGCTGGGGACTGGCTTTTCATCAGATGCTCTTTCAGACCTTTTAATTTTGTACTATATACCCATATGTTTAATTAGGAAGTAATTTGGGCCAGGTTGGTGGCTTATGCCTATGATCCCAACACTTTCAGAGGCTGAGGCAGGAGGCTCACTTGAGGCCAGCCGTTTGAGATCAGCCTATGCAACACAGCAAAACCCCATCTCTATGAAAACTGCAAAAATTACCTGGGCATGGTGGTGAGCACCCGCAGTCCCAGCTACTTGCAATGCTGAGGCAAGAGGATCACTTGAGCCCAGAAGTTTGAGGCTGCAGTGAGCTATGATTGTAACACTGCACTCCAACCTGGGCAACAAAGCAAGACCCTGTCTCTTAAAAAAAGAAGAAAGAAAAGTAATTGTAATTAAGAAGGATATGTTTAATTAAGAATTAATTAAACAATTTTTAATCTACTAAAAGCACACACTTCTACCAACTACTCCTGCCCCACTGAGAGCATAAACTGAATGAGATGAAATCACAGTGAAGAAGAACTAATCAATCAAGCCGGGCAGGTGAAGAGGAACTTTTCGCAAAAGTTTGTTTCCTCTCTTCCAGTTTTAAATGCAAGCAACTGAAAAATTCCAGGTTAAGAAAAATGCATAGAAACTTGTTATTCAAAGAAGCAGCCCCAGTGGTAGGCTGCAGGAAGCCAAAGGGCTGGGTTCTGGGGCCCCCAAGCACGTGTGTGCCCCATGCTGAGAGCAATGGAATGTGCATGTGCCTTTGAGTGGGGCCAAAAATCAAGTGTCAGATACCTGGGAGAGCAAAGGGCAAAGGGCGTGTGATCAATCTCCAACAGCTCCATGCATCTGGCTCTGCTCTTAGGAGCCAGAAACTGCCACAAAGCCACCTTGTGCCTCTGTCCCCCCCTGGGGAGCCTCAGGCCAGGAGCTGGTCCCAGGAGAAGATGGGGTGGAGATGAGCTAGAATCCAGGCTGCCAGCCTGACCCTGCTGAAGAGCAAAGTAGCTCAGTTTGACTTCTCACAAAGAGTTAGATAAGGGGTTTTGAGAAAGTTCAAAAGCAGCTGTCTATGTGGATAGATTTTTTTCTTTCCAAAAAGTCTGTGAGCAAGAGAAACAACTCCAGATCAACTGTTTTACATCAACCAGACATTTCAAGCAGGAGGAACTTCGAGGCCTGTTTGATCATGTGGGAAAAGGAGACCAGGCTATTAACTGTCTACAAGCAGCGTGTCCCTATTTCAATAGCAAAGCAAGGAAATGAGAATTAACTGCAGACCTAAAGATTACTGCTTCACTGTCCCTTCTTGGCAACTAGATTAATAAATTTTTTTTAATTAAAAATTTAATTTAAATTAAACTTAATCTTAAGTCTCTGGAAAATAATGAAAACTCAGGGCAAAAGAGAAATTTTCTCATCTTTATCATTTTCATAGGGGGTTATTTCAAATGTCCAGTTCTAACCACATCCCTTTTTTACTCAAACACCTGAGTCCAATCAATACTGACTTAAATGTAAAAATTCCCAGCATGGCATTTCAACCACCTGCCATGATGTCTCTCAACTAAACCACCTTCTAATCCAACTCAACTCTGCTGTTTGGCACTCTTGTATCTTCCTGGCACTAAGTTTTTGCTGTTCTGTTTTCTTCTTTTTTTTTCTTGAGGCAGAGTCTCGCTCGGTCACCCAGGCTATAGTGCAGTGGCACAATCTCAGCTCACTGCTCACTGTAACCTCTAACTCCTAGGCTCAAGCGTCCCTCCCCATTTCAGCCTGAGTAACTGGGCTGCAGGGCACCTGCCACCACACCCACCTAGGTTTTTAGTTTTTGTAGTGACAGTCTTGTTATGTTAGCCAGGCTGGTCTTGAACTCCCAGACTTAAGGGATCCGCTCACCTTGGCCTCCCAAAGTGCTGGGATTACAAGCATGAGCCGCCCTGCACAGCCTGCTGTTTTGTTTCTTCCTGCTAAAATATCCTCTTTGAGTTGGCTAATGGGTACAAAAATACAGCAGGGAAATTATAGTTAACAATAATGTGTTGTCTATTTCAAAATATCTAGAAGAGAATTGGAATGTCCCCAAAACAAAGAAAAGAGGCAATGGCTATCCCAATTAACCTGATTACATAATTATACATTGTATACATATAACAAAATATCACATACACTGCAAAATTATATACAACTATGAATCTCAATTTTTTAATATTTAGACAGTCTCACTATTGTTGCCCAGGCTGAGTGCAATGGCGCAATCTTGGCTCCCGGCAACCTCCACCTCCTGGGTTCCAGCGATTCTCCTGCCTCAGCCTCCCGAGTAGCTGGGATTACAGGCATGCATCACCAGGCCCAGCTCATTTTGTATTTTTAGTAGAGACGAGGTTTCTCCATGTTGGTCAGGCTGGTCAGGAACTCCCGACCTCAGGTAATCCGCCCATCTTGGCCTCCCAGAGTGTTGGGATTACAGGCATGAGCCACCAAGCCCGGCCTGAATCTCAATTTTTAATAAGACAAAAGACTGGGAAAAGAAAACACTTACATCCAAAAGAAAAAAAAACACTGCTCTCTTCTCTAGCCAGCCCCAACGTCACCTCCCCCAGAAAGCTTTTTCTGATCCAGTCTTTCAGGAAAAAAAGACTCACTCTATCTTCCCTGGGGTTTTGTTTTCATTTAGCTTCGCTACTTCACATGCTTTCCAGGCCTTTCTCCTCTTTTCCCAGGGCAGGGGTCTCCCTTACCTGAAAGTCTGACATCACTTTCTTTGTCTAAAGGCAAGAAACAGCCCTAGGCTCCACTTAGGAACTGTGAGGACATCAGGCCAGTCACTCATCCACCCCAGAAGTCACTCTCCTTACCTAAGAGATGGAGAGAAAGCCTACTCTCTACTGCAGCGCTTCTGAAAACGTGCTCACAAATGAGCATCCGCAACACTTGGGAACGCCTCAGAACTATAAATTCATCTCAGCCCAGCCCCACTGAATCAAAAGCAGGTGGAGGTTGCATTCCAAGTGATTCTCATGCAGGCCCTGGTCTGAGACACACTGCTCCAGCTCCACTTCTGAGGGTCTCAGTGAAGATTAGCTAAAATGACAGTTGTAAGACCACCAGAAAGCACTTACTTGGTTAGGTAACTTCCCCAGGAACAGAGGGACACTCTGCCGTGTTTCGCGCATGTGCCAAAGGTGGTGAGGGCCTGCTTTTTTCAACAGCTCCTCGTAAGAAAAAGTGCCATGCCCTTCCAATCAATTTTCAGTGTATACCCCATACCCCAACCTTGTTCTAAAGATGATCTAAGTCGGCCGGGTGCAGTGGCTCATGCCTGTCATCCCAGCACTTTGGGAGGCCGAGGCAGGCGAATCACGAGGTCAAGAGATCGAGACTATCCTGGCCAACAAGGTGAAACCCTGTCTCTACTAAAAACACAAAAATTAGCTGGGTGTGGTGGCGCGTGCCTGTAGTCCCGGCTACTCGGGAGTCCCGGCTACTCGGGAGGCTGAGGCAGAATTACTTGAACCTGGGAGGTGGAGGTTGCAGTGAGCCGAGATCGTGCCACTGCACTCCAGCCTGGCACCTGGCGACAGAGTGAGACTCTGTCTTTAAAAAAAAAATTATCTAAGTCAATATCTTGGCTTGCACTTTCACTGATTTAGTAGAGCACATATCCTCCATTAAACAGATATGCAAAGACAAAAATGTGTAGAACGGAAGTAGAGGTTAAAATTACCAGAAGAACAGGCTCTTAGCTCCAGAAAAACCAAAAAAAAAAAAAATAGAAAAAAATCTCCACTCATTCTCATTCTAATGATGTCAATTTCTTGATGATTCTGAGTGCAAACTTTAAACTTTAGCTCACCCTTCATTCTACCTCTAAGTAAAAGGTCAAGGTAAATTAAATGTAAGGAAGATGGCCACCAGCCTCCAGCCTTCTGAATTCCCATACTAACAAGGTCCCCGCAATGCAAACAGAGGCACATTTTTTAGTCTGCAGCCAACCTTACTCGACTTAACACACATCATTCTCATCCACTCACTAAAGAAAGTCTCACTAACTGACACCAGTCAGCCTCTCCAAATATTTGTAGAAAGCACCCAACCCTTGCCTGGCCCACAGTGAGGAGTGAATTACTGGCTTTGTTTACTCAATACCTTTGAAAATAAGAAACCCAATGTTGAAAGTATCCTATCATTCAAGTGTCACCATCATCGAGCTCATCACCATTAACAAACATTTATGAGGGTCTATTATGTTTCAGCAACTACATTTCACGCTGTATAGAACACAAAGTAATAATGTGGCACAATATGGTTTTGTCTTTATGGGATGCATAACCTATCAGGCAAGAGAAGAGGTAACTCAGAGATGACTGCTGAAGGCAACCTGTTTACTTCTGACAATAGGTAATAAATGAATTTGAAAAGCCTCAGAGGCCAGGCACGGTAGCTTACGCCTGTAATCCCAGCACTTTGGGAGGCCAAGGTGGGTGGATCATGAGGTCAGGAGTTCAAGACCAGGCTGGCCAAGATGGTGAAACCCCATCTCTACTAAAAATACAAACATTAGCCGAACATGGTGGCGGGCGCCTGTAATCTGAGCTACTCGGGAGGCTGAGGCAGGGGAATCACTTGAACCCAGGAGGTGGAGGTTGCAGTGAGCCAAGATTGTGCCACTACACTCTAGCTTGGGCAACAGAGTGAGACTCTGTCTCAAAAAAAAAAAAGCCCTCAGAAATAAGGATGCCACCTCACTGAGGAACTGGGACATCAAGTAGTCCCTGAAGAAAGGTTATTAAGTAGCAATGATGGCAGGTGGCATGGTGTGGGCAGGATGCACTTTTGTGCAGCCAGTGGTATTTACTAAACATTCACCACATACCAAAAGGTATGCCAATGCTGGATCTGACTAATGTAAGTGCAAAAACAGTAAAAGAAAATGAAATACACAGGTGAGTGGCAGCTTTTGATTTACCTGAAACAGTAGGCCAAGGAGTAGGACATTCAGCTGATGGATCAGAATAAGCCACTGCAGTGTTTTTCGTTTTGTCTTTTTTAGAGACAGGGTTTCCGCTGTCACCCACACTGAACTGCAGTGGTGCAATCATGGCTCACAGCTGCCTCGAGTTCCTGGGATCAAGCAATCCTCCAGCCTCAGACTCCTGAGTAGCTGGGATAGGTGCACACCACCACACCTGGCTAAATTTGTGGAGGGGGGCGGGGGGAAGGGGGGAAGGGGGGAATAGAGGGGGAAGCCGACCCGACGGAGGAGAGTTAAGATGGAGTCTGGCTCTGTCGCTCAAGTTGAAGTGCAGTGGTGCAATCTCAGCTCGCTATAATCTCTGCCTCCCGGGTTCAAACAATTCTCATGCCTCAGCCTCCTTGGTACCTGGGATTAAAGGCCTGTGCCACCATGCCCAGCTAATTTTTTCTACTTTTAGTAGAGACAGGGTTTGTGTTGGCCAGGCTGGTCTCGAATACCTGGCCTCAAGTGATCCGCCCTCCTCAGCCTTCCAAAGTGCTGAGATTACAGGCATGGCCCATCAGGCGCAGCCATGGCTACGTTTTTAAATTACTTCTAGAGAAGGGCATCTTGCTATGCTGCCTAAGCTGTTCTTGAACTCCTGGGCTCAAGGGATCCTCCCACCTCAGCCTCCCAAAGTAATGGGATTACAGGTATGAGCCATGTGCCTGGCTTCCATGAATTTTGTAGCTTGCTAGCTCATTTCTTTGTATTACTGAATAATATCCCACTGTACGGATATGCCACAGTTTATCCATTCCCCTATGGAAAAACATTATGGTTGCTTCCAGTTTTTGGCTATGTTGAGATGCTTTTCAGGTACAGAAACGGGAACAAGTAGATGTTACCTCTACAAAGACAGCAGGATCAACATGAGGTTGGAAATGAGAAGCAGCGTCCTGGGACTCACTGGCAAACACTGTGCGGTCCATTTCTGGCTCAGTCAGGCCCCTATCTAGCCTCTGGCAGGTAATTCAGCTGATTGCTGAGTTCCTCATCAGAGAGACAACTTGCCTCCTTTGATTCAGGAGAAAATTACAGGACTTAATAACTAAAAATGTTTCTGGAAAGCTATACAAAAGAAAAAAACACCAATGGGTATTTTGTCTAATAAACGGTAAAGAATTAAGTTTATTTCCACATCAAGTCAGCACATTCCCAACAGCCTCGTTATTTAACAAAGTTTTGAGAAAAAATTCTCCTACCCTCTACCATTTTCCACTGAAGTTTCAGACACTCTAAAAATGATGCTTAAAAAATAGATGTTGGCTGGGTACAGTGGCTCACGCCTGTAATCTCAGCACTTTGGAAGGCCGAGGAGGGCAGAGAACAAGGTCAACAGATCGAGACCATCCTGGCTAACATGGTGAAACCCCGTCTCTACTAAAAAATACAAAAATTAGCTGGGCGTGCTGGCACACGCCTGTAGTCCCAGCTATTTAGGAGGCTGAGGCAGGAGAAATGCTTGAATCCAGGAGGCAGAGGTTGCAGCGAGCCGAGATCGCGCCACTGCACTCCAGCCTGGCGCCTGGTGACGGAGCAAGACTGTGACTCAAAAACAAAAAAAAAGAAAAGAACTAGATGCCAAACTTTCAACGTGTCCTGCATCCTGTTCAATCGTCTACTGACATCTGTTCTGGAGTGAGTAACAACATCATCTTTTTTTTTTTTTTTTTTTTTCTGTTTGAGACAAAGTTTCGCTCGTTGCCCAGGCTGGAGTGCAATGGTGCAATCTTGGCTCAATGCAACCTCCACGTCCCAGGTTCAAGCAAGTCTTCTGCCTCAGCCTCCCTAGTAGCTGGGATTGCAGGCATGCATCACCATGCCCAGCTAATTTGTATTTTTAGCAGAGACGAGGTTTCTCCATGTTGATCAGGCTGGTCTCAAACTCCTGACCTCAGATGATCCACCTGCCTCGGCCTCCCAAAGTGCTGGGATCACAGGCGTGAGCCACTGCGCCCGGCCAACATCATCGTATACAACTTTGTGGAAAAGGCAGGCATTTCCTAAAGTTTACCAAATTCAGTAAATTAGAAATGATAGGGCTTCCTTCAAGGTGGGAAAAGAAAAGCAATTTCTATTAAGCCATTAAAAAGCAGACAATAAAATTTTCTAACCGTTTCAATATTCTTCAAGAAATAAACTATGCAATATTATTATAAGCTAAATGATACTATAATATACAACAGATGTGTAAAGGGTACCCTGTCCTGGATTACTTCACCTAGAATTAATGATTAATTACAATAGTGAAATGTCAAGTAAAAAAAGTATGTAATAAAATAGTGAAATCCCTTCTGGGAAAATGAGAAAGTTTAAATGTCAGCCTGGTTGATAAGGCATTTAATTAAACAATGTCTACTAAAGAAATGAATGACAATGAACACACATTGTTGCTGTGGATTGCTGAAAGGGAGGGAAAATTATGTATGTGCTATCAGATTGACCACCAGACTGGGGTCATTCTGCAGCATGACAAAGAGAAAAATCACTAGCCAGAGAGGCCTGGTTCTAATCCCAACTTCTGACATTTTGAGTGCATTGTAATATTAACTTCCTCTTTCCTGGATTTTAGGTTTCTCATTCATGGAATGTGAAAAAAAACACAGTATTATTATTTTAATTTAACCAACACTTATGCAGCACCTTCTCGATGGCAGGCACTGTTTTGAGGGCTTTATAAATTCTAACTCATTTAATCCTTACAACCACCATTAGACAGACACTACTCTGACCCCTTTTTACAGATGAGGAAACTGAGGCAAAAGAGATTAACTTGCCCACAGTCACCCAGCTCGTAAGTGGCAGACATAGGACCAGATGCAGACAGGCTGGTGCCAGAGTGCTTGGTCTCAACTGCCATGCCAAGGGCCATCTGGTACATGATGATTTCTAAAGCCATCACCCTCTCTACCATCCAGCAACTTTATGACTCAGTCATTTTAGATGCAATCACAAAGTCTCCCCAAACCTCTCACCTTTTTGAGCACAAAAGTGCCAATCAAGCTGCTAGGCAAGTCACTAAACTACTGGGGATGCCTAAGGGAGAAACCTATCAAATCATCAAAATGTGAACTAGAATTATTACTAGACCTATAAAGAGGCAGGGGTACTTTCTGGCGACAGTGTCTTGCTCTGTCACCCAAGCTGAAGTGCAGTGATATGATCATGGCTCACTGCAGCCTCCACCTCCCAGGCTCAAGCGATCCTCTCATCTCAGCCTCCTGAGTAGCTGGTACTATCATGCCCAGAGAATTTTTTAAATTTTTTGTAGAGGGAGTCTCACTATGTTGCCCAGGCTTGTCTAGAACTTCTGGGGCAGGGATCCCCGTCTTGCCTTCCCAAAGTGCTGGGATTACAAGTGTGAGTCACCATGCCTGGCTGGTAGTCTTTTTATGGGTCTAAATTATGAACATTTTAAATGTCTTAAAACCCTTCTTCCTTCCGTTAGCAATGATTTATAGCAAACACTCTACTGACCCAGCAGATCAGAGAGTACACTGAGCACCCAGAAAAGAAAGGCACCACGGCACCCACTGCCCTCCCTTCCCTGTGCTGCAACAATGCTCTGGATGCCCCACCTGAAGTCTGGGTTAGAACTAAACACACTTGCGGCAAAGGCAAACTCACTGCCCTTAAATAAATGTAGGTTAAGACTGCCAAGCTTCCAGTAATACTGAGACACACACAGAGTGGACACGAGCGGGCAAAAACAAAACAAAACGAAAACCAGCCTAGGGGAATCCATATATTCCCCACAGCAAATACTCAGTTCCCATGGAAATCACAACAGCTTGGTTCAAACAGGCAGATCCAGGAGCATCCTTTGGTGCACATCACAAAAGGGAAAAGAAACAGTGAAGTGGAATGGAGGACTAAGTCCCAAATCACTTTCCAGCCAAAAGGACAGGCCACCGTCTGAAACGAAAACATCAAAGCACAGTATTTCTATTTCTGTAACTGCTGGGAAAGACAAAACTCAAAGCATTTCACTTTCCCACAAAGTGCTTTTACGTAAAAGTGCCAGTCTTCTATGGAAGCGCTGGTTTGCGATTCTACAGAATGACCCTATGGTGCAGGTACCTGGAGAAGAAAGTGTTACTTGGAGCATCTGTGAAAAACAAGGAAGCTGAGAAGGCGCCGGGAAGGCCAAGCACATTCTGAATAAAAACTCTGCAGAAAATCAGACAGTGTTTAATTTCTGAAAACTTCCTCTCTGTTCAGTAGATACCAGCTACTGATGGTTACATACACTAGGAACACGTTAAAATTAGGAGATGCTGATCTCTCACATTACAAATTTCTAAATCCTATGAAGAAAGGCTTGGAGAGCTTCTGAATATAGAGAAGTTCCATTTAAGGACTGGGTCCCCCTTGTAGATGTGCCAAAATATTACAGACTCTAAACTGAGACTTAATTCTCAAATGTGTTTTATTTGCTCTAAAATAATCTGTCCACAAAAATAAAACTCTTAAGTAATAAACTGTTATTTTCTCACTGTGGGAATCACTAACCCATTTATGCCTGAGGTTGCCATTTTTTGAACTGGAAAATCAGACCTTGGCGATGACTTGAGCAGTAGAATATAAATAACTTCCACATATTAGTGTTTCAATAATGGAACACTAGGCATATAATGTGAAATGTATTCTATGGAAAGAAAATTTTAATAAAATGATGTATAATAAAATTATTTATACAAATTTCTAGCAATACAAAAATCCATGAAGAATATATTATAAAGCATGAAAAAGCAAAAGAAAATCCATCTAGAAAATAAGCAGGCAATGAAACTAAAGAATCCATTAATTTTTGTGTAGTTCAAGAAGTTATAATGTCAAAAGACTACTGTCCAAACGGATTGTTATAAATAAAGCACTCGGGAAAGGAAGCCAGGATCACCAGAAGCTAAGATGGCTTCATTAAAACTAAAGCAGGCCACAATTATCTCCTTTCTGCCTTTGACAGATGACCAGGCTGGGAGATCAGATTGTTAGAGCCATTCCACAGCTGGATTTCCACAAGGCATTCGGAAGACACAGCATGACATGGTTGTGAATTAGACAGGAACTGGGGCTGGATGGAGGTACATCAAAGTGGCTTGCTACTTGAAGAATGTGCCCAAAGAGTTTTGAATAATTAAAGAACGTCTCCAGAAACTTACCAGAATCTTTTATTATGAAGCAGTTTTAATGACATGCAATCCATATTTTTGGATGAGAAAACACTAACACCAAGAAATGCCAGAAGGAAATTTGACAGGAATACACCATTGCACTGCACAAGACATCTCACTGCAGACTACAATCCCACTCACTCTGACAGGTTGCTCTAAATAAAGAAGTCGGCTGGCTGCTTCTATGAGGGGAAATAAACATATGTAAGAAGAGTCTGGTTGTCTGGTAATCAGCAACCGTAATTACTGGAAGACAAAGGTAGGCAGCATGGTATCTTACTTGTGAATGGTTGCTGGCACACCCTGCTGGGGTATGCATGTGTGGCTTGTATGCAACTTGTGGCTTAGGTGAGGCACAGACGTCTCATTAAATCTATTTCACTTGATAAAATACCAACTCAAAATTGGATGAACCACGTTCTTTTTTATTACTTGTACAGGCAAATTTCTCTGGCTTCCTCACTTTTCTCATCAATTTAAAACACCTGCCTATAATCAGTGATTTTTCTTAAAATGGCCAAATAAATTTTTCTGGAGATAATCTTTTTGAAAGTTGAGTAACAAGCTCACACTTGTAATCCCAGCACTTTGGGAGGCTATGGCGGGTGGTTCACCTGAGGTCAGGAGTTCAAGACTAGCCTGGCCAACATGGTAAAACCCCGGTCTCTACCAAAAATACAAAAAATTAGCCAGGCATCGTAGTGGACACCTATAATCCCAGCTACTCGGGAAGCTGAGGCAGGAGAATCCCTTAAACCTGGGAGGTGAAGGTTGCAGTGAGCCGAAATCACACTACTCCACTCCAGTCTGGGAGACAGAGCAAGACTCCATCACAAAAAAAAAAAAAAAAAAAAAGTAACAGTCAATGTTATATTGCCAGGGTTGATGGCAACGTGATTCAACAGACACAGAAATCAATGTGGACCAATACCATAAATACCTGTAATTTGTCATTTATGGGACTTTAGCTTTGAGAAATCATCCCAAGGAATAATAAAGGCTATCAACACAAAGTTGTTCTTTATAGTGTTACCTACATTCATGTCAACTCAAGACACCCAGAGAAAGGTTAACCAAACTATAGCCCATCTGCTGCCTAGAACAGCACACACTCAAAAATCACAAACATGAAGACTGTGAAACACAGAGGACTCAATTTGTTATGATGTTAAAGTTTCTTTTAAAAAAAAAAAAAAGAATAAAAAATTGCTTCTGCACAATGAGTAGGAATACACAGACAAGGTCTGGATGTCAGATGAAAAGAATTTGACTTGTTGGGATTTCAGGACTACAAGTCATTTTTCTCATTCATTCATTCATTTCAGTCTTGCTCTGACGCCCAGACTGGAATGCAGTGGCATGAACTTGGCTCATTGCAACCTCCACCTCTTGGGTTCAAGTGATTCTCCTGCCTTAGCCTCCCAAAGTAGCTAGGATTACAGGCATGCGCCACCATGCCTGGCTAATTTTCGTATTTTTAGTAAAGACGAGGATTCTCCATGTTGGCCAGATTGGTCTCAAACTCCTAACTCAGGTGATCTGCCTGCCTCGGCCTCCCAAAGTGCTGGGATTACAGGCATGAGCCACCGCACCTGGCCCGATTTATTTAAGAGGTTGGTCTTATTGCTATATTATAGGAAGGGAAAAAAGAAATAATGGAAATAAAATGAAGAAGCATAGTCTCCCAGAATGCTTTCATAATTGGGATAAAATTCACCTTGGTAGTCTACAGATTACGAACAGGTTTATATTCCAAATATGTACACTCATACTGATGAATACTTCATACCCCAAAGCATTTTCCACTACTGCATGGTGGAAGAGTTCTCAAGTCAACCCTGGAAAGGCCATTTCATCACAAGGAAGCTTAACTATATGAACAAGACCTATCAGCTAGTTAGTTTCGTTTCTACTGAAAAGTACATTCTGGTGCTCAGTTCAACGTCCCCAGTGCTCATTTCACCCAGTCAGAGACTCCTAAGGTTGCTCTTTGATGTTGAGAACACGGGCAGTTTTCTCAAAGGTTAGTAGGATCAAGGGTTGTACAGGTTGAAGCTCCTGGAAACAGGAAAAACAGGCACCACTGTGGGGAACCTAGCCAGGCAATCGGAGGTCACCACGACAGCTGGAGCAGGCCTGGGAGTTCCCTTAATGCCTCCGGCAGTGTCTGATGGGAGAAAGAAGGTCCTGGCCGTGTTGCATGTCAACTCTGCTTTTAGGAAGGACTGGGCATAGGTGGGCATGGAGCCAGGAGCAGGACCAGGGGAGGTGATAAGCAGTGGCCATACAGCCAGAGCACTTGTAATTGGTATTCTGGAGTCAAGAACTACCTATGTCACTTTTTTCTTTTTTTTTTTTTTTGAGATAGAGTCTCCCTCTGTCACCCAGGTTGGAGTGCAATGGGGTGATCTGGGCTCACCACAATGCAACCTCCGCCTCCCGGGTTCAAGCAATTCTCCTGCCTCAGCCTCCCGAGTAGCTGGGATTACAGGCAACCATCACCACGCCAAGCTAATTTTTGTATTTTTAGTAGAGACGGGGTTTCATCATGTTGACCAGGCTGGTCTCGAACTCCTGACCTCGTGATCCGCCTGCCTCGGCCTCCGAAAGTGCTGGGATTACAGGTATGAGCCACCACACCCCAGTACTATTTTTATTTTAAAAAAGAAAATCATGGCAACAATCTATTTGAAACATCATATGAGGCTGGGCATGTTGGCTCATGCCTATAATCCAATCACTTTGGAAAGCCAAGCAGGGAGGATCACTTGAGGCCAGAAGTTCAAGATCAACCTTGGCAACACAGCAAGACCCTGTCTCTCCAAAATCAAAACACAAAAAACAAACAAACAAAAAAAAACTTAAAAAGCTGGGCATGGTGGCATGCACTTACAGTCCTAGCTTCTCAGCATGCTGAGGTGGGCAGATGGCTGGAGGCCAGGAGCTGAGACTGCAGTGAGCTATGATCATGCCACTGCATTCCAGCCCTGCTAACAGAGCAAGATCCTGTCTCTAGAAATAATAATAAATAAATATACATAAATAAGTAAATAAAAAGAAATGTCATATGGTGCTTATTACCTATTTCCCAGTTGGGAAGGAAATAGACTCTGCAAATTTCCTATCAGTCAACCTTGATTTTGCTTCTCCTAAGTTTGGGAGACAGGGAGAGTACAAAATAAACACATACAGAGTTAAAGACTTTGAGGTAGGAGCTTCAAACATTCATTTATAATGAATGTATCTCTAGAAACAACAGCCTGAGGAAAAAGGGAAGTTTTCAGAGTTTTACCATTTACCCTGGTGGTGTGGAGCTACAAGGCAGGAATAGAGTTCACTGTAAAAGGTTTACACCATAAGTGTTCTAATATTGATGCCAAAAAAAAAACAACTTGTTTTTAACAAGAAATGACAAAGAAGTGGGGATCTCTTTAATCCCACCACCATTACCATTTTTCAACAGATGAGCTCACAAAGAGAAAAGTTAGTATAAAGCCATTATGGACAGGGTCAAGAGAAGCACAGGGGCAGGGATGAGAGGGAAGCACAGTGACCACAGGCCAAGAGCCAAAGACAAGGGCACACTTCGGTCACTAAATACAGACATTTCTAGTAGAGGAAACACAGTATAATCTGAAGAGAAAGAACCTGCAAGAAAAAGGTAAATATTTTTTCGATAAGCAATATAAAGTAATTTTTAATTAACTTTTTCAACAAGAATAGCCAACCCAAAAGGCTTTTGTTAACAGAAATCACAAATCTCACCTGTTGCTCCTGAAATTGTGATCATGTACTATCTACATCTGAACTCTTTCCTAAGGAACTGAAAATAAAAATGCACGACAGATCTGTTACGTTATGCCCCAAACTAGTTTTTAAATTGAAAATTCAATGAGGCCTGACTTGAGAAGTTTCTATAATATGCATGGCAGTAATAAGTAAACATTCTCCCTACTGAATACGTGTTTAATTTGAATACATATTGGATTGGTTGGGGAATTTCTATTCCTACAATTTACATAATCTGGTTAACAAATGTATCATGTACTCAAATCCCTTTCTGTTCTGCTCATTATAAGACCAGGTTTCTTAACAGAGTCTTAAATGATTCTCTCATCCTCAAAAGCTGTTGTTGGCCTGTTACAATGACCAAAGCGTGGCACGAAAAATGAAAAAAAAAATCTCTTCTGTGAACTTGGCCTGAAACAGTGTCCATGGTAATTTAGGTAGACAAAGAAAATTTATTTAAGAATGCATTAAAAATTAAAGGCCTTAAATATATTTTAAGTGCTTTTCCTTTACTGTTTTATGATGACAAAATACAAAATGTTTTTAAGTACTCATTTCTGATCACAACCTTAAGAAACTTGCCCCAGCTGCCTAATCCACTGAAAACCCTGCCAGGGAGTGTGAATTCCTGTTCTTGGCCACCAGGCATACCTGGATCTTACCCCTTGTTAACGAGTATGTTCCTACAGGCCAGCACCCATCAGGCCACCCAGCCCGGGCCATTCACTGAGGACATCATGAGAAGTGGCCCCATATCATAAGACAGGTAGCGGAGGAAACACACCCTCCTGCCCTGCGGCCCGGGAGGCTGGCAGCCGATGGCCACCTGACACCTGCGGAGCTGGCGAGCCTCCCTGAACCTTATCGGCTTGCCACCAATCTGGAGTTGCAACCTCAGAAACATGCTGGGTCCAGAGGCCAAAGACAGTCCTCACCACATGTGAGGTCAGTCGGTGTCCCTGAGAGAAAGTAGCCTGGGCCCATGTGGTAAGCCTTGGACGTGCAGAACGTGCATTCCCAATTCCCCCCTGAAAACACTTCTGAAGGAGGGCTGCACAGGGACTTCTCTCAAGGAAGGAGGGGCCTTCAGAGGGCAGAAGGTGTGGACACCACAGCCCCCGCCTTCCTCAGAGCCACGATGAGGCCCGCAGGTTAGCCTGGGCAGCCCAGGAAGCAGTCAAGGCACAAGGGCAGTACTTTAATTAAGCCTTAAGACAGCTTAGCCTCACCTTTGTATCTAGAAACCTCTTTTTTTTTTTTTTGAGATGGTGTCTCACCCTGTCACCCAGGCTGGAGTACAATGGCACGATCTCGGCCCACTGCAACCTCTGCCTCCCCCACACCTCCACCTGTCAACATTCTAACCCTTTATCAAAGATTATCTCAAGTGATTCTCCTGCCTGAGCCTCCCAAGTAGCTGGGATTGACTACTTTTTTTTTTTGTATCTTTAGTAGAGACTGGGTTTCACCATGTTGTCCAGGCTGGTCTTGAACTCCTGACCTCATGATCTTGCTGTGTCAGCCTCTCAAGGTGTTGGGTTACAGTCGTGAGCCACCATACCTGGCCTGAAACTTCTTTCTTTTAACAAATATGTATGAAGGCTTCTTTCTCACAGAAACCATTTTGTTTAGGACAGTCCTGTGAACCAGAGGCCCACATGGGTGCTGCCGACACACAAGGGATGTTTGGCGCCACCAGGCGAGTGCGCTCACCCTGAGGGACGAGTGGCGGGATGTTCAACTGGGCAGTGCTGTCAGCTCACGCTTAACAGAGCAAACTGCACCCAATCCAAGGGACTGCAGAGCTCTGAAGACATCTGCTCTCCCAGCTTAAAATAGCAAACATGAAACTTTTCCCAGGGACTTTCATTTTCCTTTTCTCAAGTCAAAATAATGGTTTTAATGATTGGACTGACTCCCCAGAGAAGGTTCAACATTTATTACGTGTCATATTGAATATCATGCTTTACATGAAGGTACACAGGTGACAGCTAAAAATGGAACAAGACTCTGGTCACAGAAATTACATCAACAAGAGGAAAATGAAAATAAGGTAACTGTGCATATCCCCAACAGCCCTCTCCACTAGATTATTTCAACAGCCACATGGTTTCAGCAGCCAGTCTCCAGCTCCATATGGTAATCCAGCAAACTTCTGGATTAACATGATTTCCACTCAGCTATAACCACGTTGCTCTCCTGCTGAGAGCCTTCCACAGCTCTCCATTTCTTACAAAGTTCAGTAAGCTACATTCAAGGCCCCGTAAGGTGACATAAACTTACCTTCCAAGACTTTCCCTATTTCTCCACAGGACACAGAGCCCCCTTCCTTACCACTGCCTCGATCCCCCTCCCCTACATCTCCACCTGCCAACATTCTGTTCCTTTATCAAAGATGATCTCAAATGACATGAAACTTTTTCTGTTCCCCTCTATTTGAGAGCTCAAAGCATTTGCCAGGCACATTGGCTCACACCTGTAATCCCAGCACTTTGGGAGGCCAAGGCGGGCAGATGACAAGGTCAAGAGATCGAGACCATCCTGGCCAACACATGGTGAAACAGAGTAGTCCCAGCTACTCTAATCCTAGCTACTCAGGAGGCTAACGGCAAGAGAATCACTTGAACCCGGGAAATAGACCTTGCAGTGAGCCGAGATCACGCCACTGCACTCCAATCTGGCAACAGAGTGGGACTCCATCTAAATTAAAAAAAAAAATCTTGTGTTTCTCTTCTGCAATTATCATACAATGCCTTATGTGACAGTATCTCTGCTCTTAGTTGGGCTATCACATTACGGTGTCAACATTAAATATGATATGTTGAAAGAACACCATCACCAAAGAGGAAGCTCACAGAAAGACATACTTCCTGCAAGGGAAGGGATGCAATCAAGGCAATGCAATCATTTTGGAAAGATGTATTAGTTTCCAGGTCAAAAAATAATGAATGAGCTGTAGAAAATGGTATGGCAATTCCTCAAAAAACTGAACACAGAACTGCCATAGGATCCAGCAATTCCACTTTTGAGTATATACTCAAAAGAAATGAAAGGAGAAATGTGAACAGACATATGTGCATATGCATGTTCATAGCATTTTATTTTTTTGAGACAGAGTCACACTCTATCTCCCAGGCTAGAGTATAGTGGTGCAATCTCGGCTCACTGCAACCTCTGCCTCCCGGCTCACTGCAACCTCTGCCTCCCGGGTTCAAGTGATTCTCGTGCTTTGGCCTCCTGAGTAGCTGGGACTACCGGCACACACGACCATGCACAGCTAATTTTTGTATTTTTAGTAGAGATGGAGTTTCACCATGTTGGCCGGGCTGATCTTGAACTCCTAACCTCAAATGATCCACCCACCTCGACCTCCCAAAGTGCTGGGATTACAGGCATCAGCCACCACACCCAGCCTATAACATCTTTATTCACAATAGCCAAAATGTAGAAGCAACAAATAGAGGAATAAACAAAACATAGGACATACATACGATGGATTATTATGCAGCCTTTAAAAAGAAGGAAATTCTGACACATGCTAAAACATGGATGAACCATGAAGAGATTATGCTAAGTGAAATTAGCCAGTCACAAAAGGATGAATACTGTATGATGCTTCTTCCATGAGATATCTAGAATAGGGAAATTCAGAGAGACAGAAAGCCGAAGAGAGTTACCAGGGGCAAGGGAGAGAGAGGAGAAAGATGAAAAAGTCCTGGAGATGGATGGCGGTGACGGTCACACAGTAATGTGAGTACACAGAACACTACTGTGCTGCACACTTGAAAATGATTAAAACTGTAAACGTGGCCGAGTGCAGTGGCTTACTCCTGTAATCTCAGCACTTTCAGAGGCCGAGGAGTGGCTTACTCCTGTAATCTCAGCACTTTTCTGAGGTCAGGAGTTAGAGACCAGCCTGGCCAACATGGAGAAACCCCGTCTCTACTAAAAATACAAAAATTAGCTGGGCATGGTGGCACACATCTATAATCCCAGCTACTTGGGAGGCTGAGGCAGGAGAACTGCTTGAGCCCGGGAGGCGGAGGTCGTAGTGAGCCAAGATCGCACCACTGCACTACAGCCGGGGCAACAGAGCGAGACTCCATCTCAGAAAGAAAAAGACAGTAAATTTTATATATAGTTTACCACCACAGCAAAGAAAAAGATGACTAATTGTCAGAATCAAAATCACCTAGGATGTATTAAAAGGGTTCTAAAGGAACCTATGCTGATTCCCAGGAATGGCATCAAGAAATTGTATCAAATAAGATAGCAAAAAAATGGTATCCTACTTCAAATGCCAAGAAAATTACGTACTACGGAGCACAGCACTTGATTATCTCCCACGTCTTCTATCAGTGTTCTGATCATGTGGAACCTTAAACAGAAAGCAAGCCCCACCAAAATAAAGATCTGGGGCAAAACGGCACCTGAACTAACTGTAGAGAGCTTCACCATACCAATTCCAGCTCCTGCATGCTTCACTTTCTTGATTTGCCCTGTTAAGCCCTTTTTAAAAATTCAAGCGCTCTTTCCAGCAGTATACTGCTTTTGTATCAACTCATGGGGATCCGCTGTTAAATTTTCAGGAATTTTTATCAGCCAGCTGTTAAATAAAGACATGGATTAAAATAAATTATATCAATATTTATTAAGCATAAATTTCACAGAAGTAATAAATACTCAGAAATCATCACTTCCTAATTATTTTACATTTTACTTTTACCTATCTGTGATTGTGAGATTATTTTGTCTGCTGTATCTGGACAGTAGCAATACTACGTAGGAATGCGCTACCGCACACTTCTTTCTAATTCTGCGTGCAATGATGTCACGTTAGTAGCCTGCAATTGGCCATGGTAGAAATACTTACACCATGGAAACTGGCAAACTCTATGAATTAAGAGTTTTGTTTTTGTTTTTCAAGAGAGCTGGTTGTGAAACTCATTCTTCCCTATTCAAAGTATCTCATCAATAAAATTATGTTCTTAAAATATTCATTAGCTTGAAGTATTTGCCAAAAACAATAGAATGAATTGATTTTAATCCACAAAAGCAGAGTAGACACAGTACTAGAAACGATCTTTTTAAAACCAAGTCCCTCATGAATTCTTAGAGCATAGGACCCCGGAGAAAACGGAAAGGCTGAGGAGTTGGCCACTGCTACACGCAGTCACCGCAGGCAGAAGCACGATGGACGTTAGGAATCTGGGCAATCGCATTTTGATATTTTTTTCCTTCAAATATTTTTTGATGTAGAGTCATACTTCCTTAAAAAACCAACAGGTAGAACACACTACACATACTGCTTTATAAAGCACCTTTAAATTTTAATATAGTATGAACAATTTTCCAATAATCAAATAACCTCCTACACCCTTATTAGCACAGAATTTCAAAATGACACATTAAAATGCTTGCTGGCGGCCGGGCGTGTGGCCCATGCCTATAATCCCAGCACTTTGTGGAGGCGGAGGTGGGTAGATCACCCAAGGTCAGGCGTTCAAAATCAGCCTGGCCAACATCTTGAAACCCCATCTCTACTAAAAATACAAACATTAGCCAGGCAGGGTGGCAGGCACCTGTAATCCCAGCTACTCTGGTGACTGAGGCAGGAGAATCGCTTGAACCCAGAAGCCAGAGGTTGCAGTGAGTGCAGTGAGCCAAGATCTCATCACTGCACTCCAGACTGGGCAACAAGAGTGAAACTCAGTCTCAAAAAAAAAAAAAAAAAAAAAAAAAACTGGTTCTTTGGGTCTGACACTGCTTTCCTGCTTTCCCTTCTCAAGTATTTTAAAAGTTAAAATCTGGCTGGGAAAGTGGAACTGAAGGAGAAATAGTGGATGTCATTTTTAATACCTACGACCTGGCCTGGATTAGCAGGAAACTGAGGGTGAAGAAAGGGGCTGCAGGAACAACCCCCACGTCCACCATATGCCAAGCCTAGCCCCCCAGAGCAGGGACCCTCAGGGCAGGCTATGAGACACACAGGCCTCCTGAAAGCCAAAAACCGAAGGAGGATTATTCTCAAGGTAAAAGAAATAACACAATTGCTCGGAGCACAGTGGAGGCAGCGAATGTGAGCAGATGTCTCACAACACGCCCCACCCCTGCCTTCCAGTCCTCAACAGACCCCTGTCAGTTTTTTGCAGCAAACAGCTCAGCCTCAAAGATGAGTGACCAAAGAGCAGGAACACAGACGAAGGCAGATAATAATGCGCATTTGTAAAAATAATCAACAGAAGCTGCTGTATAATGAAAATGCAGTGCCTGCTGTTCACAAATTATTGTTATTTTTGAGACAGAGTCTCGCTCTGTTGAACAGGCGGAGTGCAGTGGCGTGATCTCGGCTCACTGCAGCCTCCACCTCCCAGGTTCAAGCAATTCTCCTGCCTCAGCCTCCCGAGTACACGGGATTACAGGCACATGCCACCACACCCAGCTAATTTTTTTATTTTTAGTAGAGACAGGGCTTCATCATGTTGACCAGGATGGTCTTGATCTCCTGATCTCGTCATCTGCCTGCCTCAGCCTCCCAAAGTGCTGGGATTACAGGTGTGAGCCACCACACCTGCCTGTTCAGAAATTACTAAGAATTTCAAGACAATGAGAGCGGAGTATTGGTCCAATCACGAACCTCTACGTGGATACACAGGTCCCACACCCAGGAAGCTGGGCCTGAAAAACAAAGGTAACAGAATAAGAGCTCTGAAAATATAGTCCTACATTGGCTCAAAAATATTAAAGTGGTTCTTCTAAAAATAAAGGGCTCAGACACTAGATATGAAATTCCAAAGAACTGACATCAATCTAAGAGATTTTAAATGGACTGATAGAGCTGAAGAAATAAATGGACTGGAAAAAAAAATTCAGAATGGAAGCCATATAACTACAAAAATAAAACACAGTGTAAACTCCTATAAACAGAAACAGAGAGCAAACAAGGATATCACTCAAAATTACTAAAAGGAACCACAAGAGGAACAAAGATACACAAATGGTAACAAGAAAACATGCTAGATTTAGAAGACAAAGGAGATAAAACATAACTATATGGTTCCTAAAAAGTGAGCATTACTCAAAATATATGCAAAAATATTAAAGGATCTTAAAATTTTACTGATACAAAGACAGACTTAAATCAACAGATATTATGGTACAGGATGTACCAGGAAAGTGACATAAAACGGCCAATGCCCACGCAATACTGGTAAAACTCTAAACTTCAAAAAGAATAAGAGAAACTGATGGGCACATCCAATGGAAAAAGCTAGTCAAAGGCAAAAGAATGAAACATTCACCCAGCCTCAGCTTTCTCCTCCAGAAATATCCAATGCTAAAAAAGAACGGGAGCAATGTCTAAGAAATTCTGAGGGCAAGAAAGTGTGGCACAAGACTTTGGTACTTGGCCAAATTGTTCTTCAAATATAAAAGCAAGGAACAGCTACGCTTAAGTGTAAGACCTCAAGGAACACAGTATCCACCCAGTAGATATTTTATTTATGTTCTCTAAATAAAACATTGTGGCCGGCACGGTGGTTCACCCCTATAATCCCAGCACTTTGGGAGGCCAAGGCAGGTGGATCACTAGAGCCCAAGAATTTGAGACCAGCATGGGCAATATGGCGAGACTGTCTCTACAAAAACTGCAAAAATCAGCCAGGTGTTTGGCCCCAGAGTTTGAGGTTACAATGAGCTGTGACTGTGCTACTACACTCCAGCCTGGGTGACAGTGAGACTCTCTTTTAAAAAAAAATAATAATAAGTTAACAATATTTCTAAATGTTAAGATTTAGGGTGAAGTTTTTCATTTCTTTGTACTTTTTTGTATTGTTTGACTTTTTTTGTAATGTGAATGTATCACCTCTTTCCAAACAAGTCACTTTTAATAATAAAGAAAAATCTTATTGCTAACTTTATTGGTTTTGCTCTTTCTCCATTCCTGCTAGGCAAAAATCTAAACTTAAGTCTATTCACTTATTGTTATTCCTATTATTGCCCACTTCACAGAGACAAAACTAAAATCCAGGGCAGTTAAGTCATTTGCTCTAGGTCACAGAGCAGGATGCAACCTCAGACAGCCAAACTTCGTAACATGTAAGCTGACAGAATTACTGAAGTTCATTTGGTTCATCCTATTTTTTTCATTTACTTAGTGGACCTGTGTGGGTCTAAACCAGCAAGGAGAAGTGCCATCTGCAATGATACAGCTATACTCATGCATGCCTGGTGGATTACCTACAATAAAACTCTTTCAGAAAGTGACAAGAGTAAAATTCTGTCTCAAAAGAAAAACAGTCTTAAAAATGCTTATTCAGTGAGCCAAGATCACACCATTGAACTCCAGCCTGGGTGATAGGGCAAGACTCCATCACAAAAAAATAAAAATAAAAAATAAAATGCTTAAACTCTGTAATTCTGTTTCTAGGAATCTAACCTAAGAAAACAAATGTAAAGACGGGGAAAGGCATACAAATGAGGAAACACATAATCTAACAACAAATAATAGGACAATAAGGCATAATAGAATCATACAATTGATCATCATACAGGCATTAAAATGCACATTATGGAGAAATACTAAGGAACAGGGAAAAATACTTATCAAGTGAAGCCAGCCCACTAACATTCCTCATTCAACACTGCCAACTGCACTCAGGCATTCACCCCTATTCCCTCCCAAAATCCCACTAAAATGATAAACATTATTTTACAAAGGCAGACTCCCACAAAAAGAGCCAGAAGAAAGAGACAGCAGAGAAAACAGGAACATCAATAATATTTTAGAAGAAAGAAAGTGAACTGAAGAATCTTAACTAACTTGGAAGAAGGCTGAAACTGAAGGCTGCAGAGGGAGATGACAAGCAGCAGCACGTCAATTTCAAGACAAATCCCAGGCACTGCAAGAATCAAACACCACTGAAAACAGATACGGCTGGACACAGGACGACTGGCTGAGAATCTGAAAAATCTCTGATATGGTTTGGACACTGGTTCCCTTCCAAATCTCAGGTTGAAATATGATTCCCAGTGTTGGAGGTGGGGCCTGGTAGGAGGTGACTGGATCATGGGGTGGATCCCTCATGAGTGGTTTAGTACCATTCCCTGGGTGATAAGTGAGATCTTGCTCCAAGTTCACAATCTGGTTGTGTAGAAGTGCACAGCCCCTCCCACTCTTGCCACGTGACACAGCCTGCTCCCCTTTTGCCTTCCACTATGATCAACTGGAAGCTTACTGAGGCCCTCACCAGAAGCAGATACCAACACCATGCTGCTTGTATAGCCTACAGAACTATAAGTCAATTAATCCTCTTTTCTTTATAAATTACCTAGCCTCCGGCATTCCTTTATAGCAATGCAAATGTAACATAATATCCCACCCCAAGCAGCGAGGCACCTACCCTTTCCCTAGCCTGGCAGAAGCAAGAGATATCTCTTTTGTGGAGGGTGAATCTGGGAGGACTATGCTCAACGGGCCCAGAAATAACCAAAGGTAGGAATAAGATGCTGTACTGAAAATGAGGGATTAAGCCAAAGTTTACACACCAAATTATAAGGCCTTCCCTTCCCAGTCCACTTCTACAGCTCTTATCACAGAATTCTGGCAGCAAAGATCACAACCCCAGTGGAACAACGAGAGAAGTCTTCTCTGTAGAAACTCGAGAACTCGGCAGAAAAGACCTACAGACACTGATATGATTTGGCTGTATTCCCACCCAAATCTCATCTTGAACTGTAGCTCCCATAATTCCCTTGTGTTGTGGGAAGGACCCAATTATCAGAGACAGTTGAATCATGGGGGCAGTTTCCCCCATACTGTTCTCTGGTAGTGACTAAGTCTCATGAGATCTGATGGTTTTATAAGAGGAAACCCTTTTGACTTGGTTCTCATTCTCTTCTGTCTGCTGCCATGTGAGACGTGCCTTTCACCTTCCACCATGATTGTGTGGCCTCCCCAGCCACATGGAAACGTAAGTCCATTAAACATCTTTCTTTTGTAAACCGCCCTGTCTCAAGTATGTCTTTATCTGCCGCATGAAAACGTAATATGGACACCAACATCTAGGGGTCCCCAAGAAAAAAGATGTGTTCCAACTGAATCACCCAAGGGAGAAGCCACCAGTGTACAAGCCCCACAATACCAGTGGATTCCAGCCAGTTTTTACATGCTTCACTCTTAAGTATAAACAGCTGGAGATAACCAAGTATGTAAGAAAAACTTCCAACATGAAAGATGGTCTCTAACGGTTTAAGAAAAATCTAGAAGTACCATCCTAAGAGAAAAATGATAGATAGTGGATTGTTCTTTACACTGTAAGCTTATTCATCACATTTTCTCCTCCTGAGGTTGCCTTGGTGTCTAGGAACAGAGACCCACACAACTTCTCCCTCTTCCCACAGCAGCCAGTATTTTGCGGGCACTACCAGTGAGTTAAATCTCATCTTCCATTCTAGTAAGTAAAGAGATAGAACTTAAATTTGAAAAAGAAATTGCACATAACATTTTATGGCATGCATCGGCTAAGTAAGAACTGGAATTCATTTAAATTCTGTAAGTGAATTACTTCACAACTTGAAGATAAACACAAGAGAAAAAGGACTACAAATATTTGAAGGCAGGTGTGGTGGTTGACGTCTGTAATTCCAACACTTTGGGAGGCCGAGGTGGGCGGATCACCTGAGGTCAGGAGTTCCAGACCAGCCTGGCCAATATGGTGAAACCCTGTCTCTACTAAAAACACAAAAGTTAGCTGGGTGTGGTGGCACATGCCTGTAATCCCAGCTACTTGGGAGGCTGAGGCAGGAAAAATTGCTGGAACCCAGGAGGCAGAGGTTGCAGTGAGCCGAATCATGCCACTGTACTTTGGTCTGGGCGACAGACAAACACTGTATAAAAAAAAAAAAAAAAAAAAAAAAGGAAAACGATTATCTCAGGTACGAGGAATTGGTGTGTGGAGAAGCTGGCCAGGGGACAGCTAATTTCCATTACAATAAGTGCTTGATAATTTTTTCTGAACTGTTTACATGTGTTACTTTTATTTCAAAATGAAATCCACTACACAACCACAGGTGCAATGTGATATGACAGTCTTTTAACAAAGGCTAGATGAATAGAACAGAAGCAAAACTGTTGACAGTGGTTATCTTTGAGGGGAGGGATTATAGGTGTCTTACTTTTTACTTGCATCTTTTTGTTTTCTGCACTGCGCATGTGTTGCTTTTAAATACACATTTCGAGCACCTGTGTTTTAGGATGAGCACCACGGGTTCTCTATGACCTGGACTGATTCCACCCGGTCTTTAAGGAACCTGTTGAAAAATCAGCGTGCACTGAAGGAGCTGAGGAGCAAGTGAAGATGACTCTCAAGGACTCCATCTGAGGGCTAAGGGGGCAGGTCAAGGGAAGGAAGGGCAGGGGAAATTGTAGTTTTTTTTTTTTTTTTTTTTTTTGGAGACAGGGTCTCGCTCTGTCACCCAGGCTAGAGTACAGTGGTGTGATCTCCTTTCACTGCAACCTCAGCCTCCCAGGTTCAAGCGATTCTCCCTCAGCCTCCCAAGTAGCTGGGTCTTCCAGCGCATGCTACAACGCCCAGCTACTTTTTGTATTTTTAGTAGAGACGGGGTTTCAGCATGTTGGCCAAGCTGGTCTTGAACTGCTGACCCCAGGTGATCCGCCTGCCTTGCCTCCCAAAGTGCTGGGATTACAGGCATGAGCCACCGCACCCGGCCTAGAAGCAGCTTTTCTTTCACATGGTTTTGCTTTTTAGGACCGCAGGGCCCACGCCCCACGTGCAGTGATGTGAAAGGGACGCAAAGGTGACGTAAAGGTTACGCAAAGGTGACGCAAAAGCGGCGCACGCCACGGCTGTTTGGAGCCTGAGACTCAAACATGGCAGCACCACCTTCTCCAGGAAGAACGGCCAACCGGGCAGACCAGACGTGCACCTTCCTCTTCAAAAGTCCTGGACGTAAAGGGGCTGCAGGCCTCAGAAAGCGCCCGGCCTGCGACCCGGAGCGCGGAGGGAGCAGCAGCAGCGGGGACGAGGGTGACGTGGTGGCTAGGCCCCCGCGAGTGGCAACGAGGCCTCGGGGACTCCATGGCCTGCAGAAGGCGGCTCACGGCGACCTGAGGGGCGAAGAGGCAGCACTCGAGAGCCTCGGCGTGGTGTACAGGTCTACCCGCTCGGCGAAGCCGGTGGGGCCAGAGGACATGGGGGCCACCGCTGACTTCGAGCAGGACACAGAGAACGAGCGCGATACACAGGCCATCTTCAAGCGCAGCCAGCAGGTCCAGGAGGCATTGTGGGGCCGGGAGCATGACCAGATCTACCGAGGAATCCACAACTACCCAAGGTACCTGAAGCCCAAGGACACGTCCAAGGGCAACACCTCCTCAGGAATAGCGAAGAAGGGCCCCATCCGTGCGCCGGGGCACCTGCGCGCCACCGTGCGCTGGGATTACCAGCCCGACATCTGCAAGGACTACAAGGAGAGTGGCTTCTGCGGCTTCGGGGACAGCTGCAAATTCCTCCACGACCGTTCCGATTACAAACATGGGTGGCAAATTGAACAGGAAGTGGAAGAGGGCCGCTACGGTGTCTGCGAGGATGAAAACCATGAAGTAGGAAGCGAGGAAGAGGAAATACCATTCAAGTGTTTCATATGTCGCCAGGCCTTCGAAAACCCAGTGGTCACCAAGTGCAGGCATTATTTCTGCGAGAGCTGCGCGCTGGGGCATTTCCGAGCCACCCCGCGCTGCTACGTCTGTGACCAGCCGACTGGCGGCATCTTCAA
Organism: Cheracebus regulus; assembly: GCA_963574635.1. NCBI lineage: Eukaryota > Metazoa > Chordata > Mammalia > Primates > Pitheciidae > Cheracebus > Cheracebus regulus. The sequence continues at coordinate 13,283 of CAUYQU010009139.1, read as the reverse complement.
CCCGGCCAGAGAGCTGATGGCAAAACTGCAGAAGCTTCGGGATACAGAAAGTGGGGGAAATTCCCATTTCACGGAAGACCTCGATGAGGGTAAAATTCCCATGGCTTAGGTTTCCCATAATTCTCACATTTAAAAATATATTTTGTTGTTTTTTAGGAAAAAAGAGATGAGAAAGACTCTAGTCTTTCTGGACACTGGGGAGAAGCGGCCTATTGAGTAAGATTAGAGATGAAGCCCTCCTGCAGTCCCACTCCTGGGTAAGTAACCAAAAGAACTGAAACCCAGATCTCAGACAGGGATTTGCATTCCCATGTTAACTGCAGTGTTACTCGCAAAAGCCAAGCAGTGTAAATCACCCAAGTGTCCATGGATGGATGAATGGACAAACACGGTATCATACATACATACACGCAGCCTGAACGGGAAGGAATCCTTTTCAAGATTTAAACTGATCCTTTTAAGGATCACATACTACAACTTGAATGAAGCTTGAAGACAACACTGTGCTAAGTGAAAGAAACTAGTCACAAAGAGACAAATACATTGTATGATTTCACTAATATAAGGTATCTAGGGTTGTCAAAATTACATAGAAAGTAGAATGGTGGTTTACAGGGGCGAGGAGGAGCAGGAGTGGCGAGTTGTTTAATAGGCACAGAGTTTGAGCTTTGCAAGAGGAAAAACTTATAAAGCTCTGTTAAACATCAATATGTATATAATCAATACAAGTGAACACTTAAAAATGGTTACGAGAGTAAATTTTATGTTTTGTACAACAATTTAAATTTTTTTTTTTTTTCAAAACTAAAACAAAAGAGGTATCTGAGATAGGAGGAATGACGGAGCCAAGGCTGGGAGGAATGGGAGAGGATGGGGTTCAAGAGTTAGTAAAAGAGCAAATAAGGGATGTCAGTTAAGAACCAAGGAGGGGCAGAGTTGACAGAAGAGTATCCACGCTTAAGTTTGGATTTGATTTAGTTTGGCTGATGTTAACATCCTCTCACTTAAAATGGCAACATACTCCTCTCCCAAGACAAACACCAGCAGATCTGCATTGAGTTTCTCACAGCTGAGTTCCTTACAAGGAACTGACTCAGATTATGTAAATTTTCATAAAAGCCAATCTCATATTTCAACTTTGGCTGTGAATTTTTTGAAGGCTGAAACCATGTCTCACATACTTCCTGTTTTTTAATGGCCAACAGGTATCTCAATAAAAAGTCAGTGGAAAGTCAATCAAACCAAGCAACCTAGCAGTTGGCTACCCAAGCACCTGCTGCAGAACGAACTTCAGCAAAACTTTCCACTTCACTTTGACCTTGAACCACACCCATCCACCCACCCACCACCATGGCCAGGTTCCAGTCACAAGCAGAGCAGTGGTTGAGGGCACAGACCCAGGAGCGAGATAGGATTCAAGTCATGGTTCTACCAGTTACAGCTGCATGACCTTGGGTATCTTACTTTACCTCTCTGTGCCTCAGTTTCCTCATACATATCTATCTCACAGCGTTGTTTTGAAGCGAAAACAAAGTATTTAGAACAGTGCCTGACATATAGTATGTGCTGTAAACATATAATTCAAGCAGAGAAAATGGCAACTTGATAGTCGATCAGGCAGACAGTTCAAGTGCCCTATAAAAGTGAGCCATTTATTCTGGCATTTCACATAGAGCTTTCTCTAAGAACTGTCCTTGCCAAAGCTAACAACACAAAGCTTGTGTACAATGACTTACTGGGCCCTCCCCCTAAGTCCCTTCATTTTTGTCAGTTCTGTCAAAGGGCTATTTTATTCACTTTCAAGCCTTCCGAAAACATTTGGAATCTGCACAAAAGAAGAAATATGAAACTTTCAGGCACTCTGAAGCAGAAACTAAACTCCAGCTCCAGGATTTTCCTCGCAAGGCTCACTTGAGCTTCTTTACAATGATTCACGTGTGTTTTAGACCTCCCCCCAGCCATAGACACCAGACTCAGCTACACCTGTGAACCTTGTCAGCAAGTGCTCCAAGTCACCAACCTTTTGAAAACATTCCAAATATACACTAAGATATATAGTTCTTATTCCATTTTTAAAATGACAGAATAAGGTTCATGATCGATCACTGGCAAAATTAAGCAGGAAGGCGATCACTGCTAAGTGTTGCTAAATTTGGCAATTTGGTTTACCAACATAGAGTGTTAAAATCTGCTAGCGTTTTTGGCCAGTTTCCTTCCAGTCTTTTCTCTGTATATTTTTCACATTAATATATGAAACAAGCATTCTGGAGTTGGAAGGAAAGAAGCAAGCAGGACTGCAGGGAGTGCATACATTCCCTGGGAGCTGAGTCCTTCCTATCACCACACTCCAAGGTCACAGCGCTGGAGCAATCCCTCAGTCTTCTGCTGAAATAGCAGAGACCAGGGATGAGGGCAGTTCCCCATCAGCAGTGCACCACTTTACACAGCACACTGCTGGGGAACTGAAGAGCAGGGTGAGGCCAGCTGGCTTTCAAAGTCAGCACGGTGGTTACCGGCACTTTATCCTGTCTGGACCAGGTGCCACCACATCACACCCCTACCCCGATCCTTTCTGTCAGAAGAACACATCAGACAGGCAGCAGTTAAGCAACAACTGACTTGACCTTTTTTCTGTTCACTTTAGGCACACGTAATGAGTCCTTCTGAATCAACATGAGCAATGTGAGAAAAATCTGGCAAAACCAAACAATGCTTTGATGTTTTCATTAATTTGCATGGACTTACAGAGGCTGCTCCAGTCCCCCTCCCCATGACTGCGAGTTTCTGGTTAGGGCTTTCTGAAATCCTGAAAATGCCTCACAGGCCTGCACTCCAGGGTCACAAACCCCCGAGGATTCCAAAGACTCCAGGCAGAGAGGCAAAAACCTAGAGCACATGAAAATCAAAACCTGAACACACTGTACTCAGATTGATTAATATCTTGAAATATATAAAATTCCTTCCAAGGAATTTTCATAAGTACCACCTAAAATTGAAGAAAACAGGAATATTTTCCTGTTGACTTTTTCTGTGTGCCAACTGCCCATAAAAATTCCTCTCCTGTTTTGCAAGGACAGAACTCTCAAGAACAAATGACCTAATTAAACCTGAGATTTCCTGGCTGAGAGCTATGTAGAAGGCTGAAATGCACTGAAATGAGGCTGAATTTGAAAAGATCTCTATGCCAAACTGATGCAGCGAATTTTTTGAAGTATATATCCAATGCTGGAGCTAAAAACATGAGAAAGACAGACATCCTTAACTACTTTTATTTATGAAGCAACCAGAATGTGTATTTCCCTACTTATCTGCTGCACATTTTTCAAAATGTGATTATACCACACTGTGAATGCATCTTTTTGGCACATTTCATTGGTCTGCCTTTGCTATTGGGTTGTTGCCAGTGCAGTACAATAGCGTGAATCTGCTGTCTCTCATCCTAGCTTTCAGAAAATGTGCTACGTTATCTCACATCTCCTCGGGCTCCAGACTCCCACCCCCATTGATTTGCACAGATGTTCAAGGAGAAAGAATTCTTTTTTTCTTTAAATGAATGTCAAGGACCTGGCAAAATCCTGTACTAAGAAATGCAGACGTCAGCACTCTTGAAAAGCTGGTTATTAGCTCACTTCCTTCTCTCTACAGCTTTTCCACTTACAAAAAAATAAATATGGAAACTATCACTTTCTCAAGGTCTAAAAGAAACCAGGAAGTTGGCAGGTTAAGGTCTAACAGGCAACTTTGCTCCTGTCTGTTGAATGTTAAGGAACTGTTCGTTTCATATATTTTAATGGTGCTGTGCTTGAGGCAGCTCTGTGATTTTCATTTTTTTTGGCTACAACCCCTGGGGAGGTGAGGTCATGGGGAAATTCCAAGGGGGTCAAGGAGACCAGAAACCTAGCTGGTCACATAACTGCTCAGTGGCACTGACGGAGACCGGCCCTGGCCCTGGTGCCAACCCCCATGACGCCCTATTTTCAGAGCCCTGCTGATCCTGCCACTTTCTCCTGCCTTCCAAGCACTCTGTGCCAATGGCCACTGAGACCTCCCTAAGCAGCAGAAATGAAGTCAATCTCCACACCCTGGTGTCTGGAGGACTCCCACTGAGAAAAGTCTCATTCACGGCTAATCAGAACTAGAATTCTCAGACATTTTCCTACCCCGCCCAACAAACAGCAGAGCGCAGAAAAAAGAACAGCCGGACTTCCATGCATGGCCCTGCATGTCAGGGACATCTTCTCTTTGTTACCATCCAGAAGAGAACTGCTGCACTGATAGGAGGCTGCCAGACACCCCCAGGGCACAACATCTGCAGAGACTTAACGCAAAACAAAACCAAACCTTAGGCTGAATTTGATTTTCTGTGGAATAAGGAAGAAAATGAGATCTAGAAATGTGACCGAGCCTGTGTGCAGATACATGCAGGAGCACAAGTCTGAATGGTCAACTCAAAAACGTCATTCACACTCTCATGCGAGTTCAGAGTCTATCTCATTATGGGGGAAGGGGGTTTTAAGGAAATCATATAAATTAGACTAATCCATGAATATCTGACTGATTCTGCACCCTTAGAAAATAAAAATTTTGCATAATTGTTTAACAGTATAGCTCTGGTATGATTACTGCCATTACAGTAAGTTTTTAAACTGTCTTATTTTATACCTTGGTAAAATAAAATGGACTTACAGTTAAACATGGCAGATTAACCACATGCCTGTTTCCACACCAAAAATCCTATAAAAATTACAGTAAACATTTATTTTAAGAGGACCGAATATATACATACACATATATACATACATACACACACACACACACACACACAGCAGCAGCAGGAACAAGAGCAGATGAGAGATTATACTGGTGTTTGGGCGATGGAACTCGAGAGGGGTCTGTAATGATTTGTATCATACGTGATGCTCAGAGAATTCCAACAAAGTAGTCCAAAGCCCAAGAGGCTCATGCTGAAGCGGAGGGGGAAAGGTGTGGGGAACAGAGGATGCGAGTCATTGTACGAAGAGGCTAGACCTTTGTATTCAGGGACCCTCTCCTACTACCTGCCCCAACCCCCAAAGAAGTATATTACCCAAGGACATTGAACCAGGAAGGTTAGAAACTCACATACACCAGGAATGATGATAAAGAGGGTGGTGTGTAATTCAGGGCTGAAAATGAGGCATGGGGAGGTGGGAACTCAGGAAGAATCAGTCTACTTACTGTACCAGGGAACCCCACTGTCCCCTTCTTCCATCCTGCTTCCTGAAGCGCTTATCCAGGTTTCTCCCAGGCAGGGCTGGTGGAATTATCCTCAGGAGAATCTCAATGAGCACATATACTGATATTTGATAGTTTCCTTTGACAAAAAAAGACCAGTTGCTGCTTCATCATTTTAAAGAAAAATCAATAATTGACAGGCACCATCGATGTGCACAAAAATTCTAACCCAATTTTAAGTGCCTTAGATCAGCCAAGGATCAGTAAACATTCAAGCAAAGCCTGCAAAGTGAAAGTCAGATCCAAAACAAAGATGAAGGAAAAAAGCCTTCTACAAACACGTAGATGGATGGCCAGGCTGGGAGGCTGACGCCTGTAATCCCAGCACTTTGGGAGGCTGAGGCGTGTGGATCACTTAAGGCCAGAAGTTCAAGACCAGCCTGGCCAACATGGTAAAACCCTGTCTCTACTAAAACTACAAATTAGCCAGGCGTGGTGGTACATGCCTGTAATCCTAGCTACTTGGAAGGCTGAGGTGAGAGAATTGCTTGAACACAGGAGGCAGAGGTTGCAATGATCCAAGATCACACCACTGCATATGACAGAGTAAGATTCTAAAAAAAAAAAAATGCAGACATTCTAGGGAGAAGAAAACGTTTTAAATTCTATTCCCCGAGAGAATAAGAATCTCTTCCAAAATATGAGATGCTATGAAAAAAGTCCAATAGCACCCCAAAATTAAACATTAGGATAATTGAAAGTTTTATTTCTGTAGTCAGTTGAAAGATTAATTTGAAGAGATCTCATAGAAAGTAAAGCAAAACATAACTAGATGGAAAATTTTAAAGGTAGAAAAGTAGAGAATCTTCCTAAAGCCCTAAGAAACAATAGGAAATATTTTTTAAAGAATTAAATTATTTTTTAAAAACTTAGGAAATGTCTCAGACTGATAGACAATGGTCTCCAGACTAAATGGAGAAAGCAAAATGCCCAGAATAATTTTAAAAGGATCTACACCGAGATACATGACAGAAGTTATGAAACTTTAAAATCATCTTAAGAGAATATTCTAAAATGTTCCAGGGAGAAAAAGAAAAAATTAAATCATACACAAAGTATATTAGAAGACAACGGAGCAATGTCTTCAAAATTTCAAGAATAATCGTTTCCATTTTTACCTCTGTGTGTAGTAAAATAATCAAGGAAATCTAAGCATGCCTTAAAATTTTGTTGCTGTTGTTGTTCTTTCAGGAGAGAGACAAGGTCTTGCCATGTTTCCCAGGCTGGTCTTGATCTCCTGGCTCAAGCAATCCTCCCACCTCAGCCTTCCAAGGAGCTGGAATTACAAGCATGTACCGTTGCACCCAGCAAAGATATTTTTCTATGTTAAAGATTCAAAAGAAATACAGCTCCTTGTACCTTTCTGAGAAAGCTACTGGTGTATATCTTCTGCCAAAACAATGCAATAAACCACAAAATGAGATAATACAGAATCCAGAAAAGAGTGTGTCCAAGAAAGGAGAAGAGTAAAGGAGAGCCCCTGAATGATGGTTGTGAACTAAGCCTAGAGTACAACCCATTCAGACTGAAGTTGAAGGATGGGGGCGCTACAGAAGGTGAAGCCCCAGGAAAAAGGATGATGGAACTGAGTGGCTATATATGGCTTGGAGATAGTACAAATTAATTGAAAGACAACTGATAGGTCGGTTGAGGTTATTAGCAATGGATACATGGAAAAATCGCAAAGTTTAAAAGATGAATTATCTCAACAGTAACAAAAACACAGTTTTGGAAGAAAATCCTCATGGGGCATTATCTGGCTCAGCAGTGAACAAGTCCATACAGTCATAATAACGTACACACCAACGGAGTTAAACAAAGACTGCACTGCGAACCACACTGGGTAAGTGCAAAAGGGATTGACGGCTGATCCCTCTGCCCGCAGCAGGAAGTACAGGACACCTGAACGTTTCAACTGCTTTTTTTTTTTTTTTTTTTTGCAACGGAGTCTCACACTGTTGCCGGGGGTGGAGTGCTTTAGCTTGATCTCAGCTCACTGCAACCTCCGCCGCCTGAATTCAAGTGATTCTCCTTCCTCGGCCTCCCAAGTAGCTGGGATTACAGGTGCCCACCACCACGCCCAGTTAATTTTTTGTGTTTTTAGTAGAGACAGGGTTTCACTATGTTGGCCAGGCTGGTCTCAAACTCCTGACCTCATGATCCACCTACCTCAGCCTCCCAAAGTGCTGGGATTACAGGCATAAGCCACCGCACCCAGCCTCAACTACGTCTTAAACAGCCTCTCAGCTCATGATCCTGTTTTCTGATCTTCTGTCAAGTCCACAAGGTCTCAAAGCATTTATCACCCCACACAGTTTGGGAAGGGCTCCACCAGAATGAAGGGGAGAAAACAAATCAGAAGACAACCTCCAGGAAACAGATTTCAGGAAAGAGACACAAAGGGGGTGAGACCAGGGTCATGGAGAGATCCCTGAAGCTGTCCAGGACAGAGAGCCTACATCAGGTAATAGCAGCAAGGGGACCCCTCCCCCAAGAATACAGCAGGGGGAGACCCCAGGACACTGACCAGGCCAGAGAGAAACCTGGTCCGTCTGAAGACTTCTGGACAAGGGTCTCTCAAGGATGAAACAGGATATCTAATGATCTGATTAATTTGAACAGACTAAAAGGAGATTTAGACAAGTGAGGGTTTCAGAATTAATTAGATAAGGACATGAAAAATGAAGCAAAGGAAAAGCAAGATAACTACTAACACCAGGGAAAACAAAATTGGACAACAAAAGAAAATTATTTATGGTATATACATAAGCTACAAAGCTCATGATGCAGTTCAGCTGTCAGTAGTCATAGCAGAGTCTATTACAACTGCATGGCGCCAAATCTAATCTATTGGAAGGCTCTTTATTGTATAGCTGTGCATCATTACTAGTGATTATTATTAGAAAAAGTTAGATCTCAGTATTACACAAGTCAATGTAGATTTTTTTAAACGAACCATAAAGTTCTAGAAGAAAATATAAGATCTTTAAAAACTGATTGCAGCCAGGTGTGGTGGCTCATGCCTATAATCCCAGCACTTTGGGAGGCTGAGGTGGATGGATCACTTGAGGTCAGGAGTTCGAGACCAGCCCGGCCAACATGGTGAAACCCTGTCTCCACTAAAAATACAAAAATCAGTCAGATGTGGTGGTGGATACCTATAATCCCAGCCACTCGGGAGACTGAGGCAGGAGAATACCTTGAACCCAGGAGGGGGCTGCAGTGAGCCAAGATCACGCCACTGCACTCCAGCCCGAGTGACAGAATGAGACTCTGTTTCAGAAAAAAAAAAAAAAAAAGTTCTCAAATTGCAGATCTCTCTAAACATGATCTAAATGCTACAGGCCCTAAGGGGAAAAGAGGAAAAAAAAAAAAACCTAAAAAAGTACAAAGCCAAAGCAAACTACAATGTAGGAAAAGGTACTTGAATTACATATTACAAAGGGCTGATTTTCTCCCTATACAAAGGGACTCTTATAAATCAAGAATTCTCCATATATAAAGGAAGTCCTATAAATCACTAAGAAAAATATTTGCAACCTCATGGAAAACTGGGCAAGGGACAGGAACAGGAGAAGGATGGTCAAGAAAATACAAATGGCTTGTCGACTTGTCAACATTTGAAAATGTATTCAACAACAATGAGTAGTAAGAAAAGTGCAAAATGACAATTAAGAAAAACTGGGCCAGGCATGGTGGCACATGCCTGTAATCTCAGAACTTTGGAAGTCTGAGGCAGGAGGATTGCCTGAGCCCAGGAGTTCACGGTAAGCCTGGGCAACATGCCAAAACCCGATTTCTACTAAAAATACAAAAAAATTAGCCAGGTGGCTTCTCAGGAAGCTGAGGTGGGAGGATCCCCTGCACCCAAGGAGGTCAAGGCTGCAGTGAACCATGATCACGACACTGCACTCCAGCCAGAGTGACAAAGCGAGACCTTGCCTAAAAAAAAAAGGCAAGATAAATTGGCATCACACTGACAGATTAGGGCAGGTGAAAATATATGCCATCACTGTGGGTTTCAGGTGTGGGAAAAATGGTCTAAGCACAGTAATTAAGAGGCAACAGCAGATCCAGACTGCGTGGGTTCAGATCTTTGCTCTACTACTTACTGGTGGCAAACCTTAGGCAAATTACTTCATCTCTCCTCCCTCAGTTTCCTCTTCAGCAAAACTGTGATCATGGTAATACCTCTCCCTTACAGGTAGCTTTGGGAATTAAACAGTATTTGTAAAACATTTTATATCGTTTCTAGCACAAATTAAGCACTATGTACAAGTTCATAAAACGAATGAACGGTTATAAGGTTGTAAACCGTGAAGGGCAATATAGCATTATCTATGCATATTAAAAACAAATACACCCTTTGACCACTGATCCTACTCCTAGGATTTTATACTTTAGGTATCAACGATCTTCAGAGCAGCATCATTTAGATCAGCAAAATATTCAGAACAACCCAGATGTCTATCAATAGGGAAAATTTTACAGATTATTTAGTGGTACTCCTCTGTTTATATGCCAATAAAAAGAATGAGACCAATCTCTATGTACTAATATGAAACCATCTTCAGAGTGCACTAAACTGAAGAGAACAGGCACACCACCATATTTAGGGTATGCTACCATTTATGTTAAATGCCTACGCATAAAATACTTCTGGGCCCAGCCAGGTGGCTCACGTCTATAATCCCAGCACTTTGGGAGGCAGAGGCAGGCGGATCACCTGAGGTCAAGAGTTCGAGATCAGCCTGGCCAACGTGGCAAAACCCCATCTCGACTAAAAATACAAAAGAAATAGCCAGGTGTGGTGGCGATGTGTGCCTGTAGTCCCAGCTACTTGGGAGGCTGAGGCAGGAGAACTGCTTGAACCTGGTAGGCAGAGGTTGTGGTGTGCCGAGATCATGCACTGCACTCCAGCCTGGGTGATGGAGCAAGCCTTTGTCTCAATTAAAAAAAAAAAAAAAAGCTTCTGGAAGGGTTTTTTTTAAATATGAAAGATTATCATATTAAAGTCTTACTAGGTTTGTTTTAATAGGAAATAATTACTAATGCTGCTAAAAGTGTTGGGAAAAGCCTCTTTTCTTCACTATTTGTTTAACAAACTTTTCCACAGCCTTCTGTTAAAACAAACTTCAGACTGACAAAGGTCAAACTGTCCTGAATTCTGAATCAGTGGGGTTTAAAAATCAAGGCATGTCCATCTCTGGGCACAGAAGAGCACTCACAATACCTATTACTTCAACAGTTACAATCTGCCTTGAAACACCAATGTTTCTCCTCAAAAACTGTTTCATTTCTTTTAATATCAGCATAATATGCCAAGTTACAGTATGATTTTAAATTATTTAAAGGATAAAGAAGAATGAGACCAACAAAGCAATCATCACATCATTCACTTTGGACAATTTTTTTTTGAGACAGAGTCTCGCTGTGTCACCCAGGCTGGGGTACAGTGGCACAACCTTGGCTCACTGCAATGTCCACCTCCTGGGTTCCAGTGATCCTCCCGATTCAGCCTCCAGAGGAGCTGGGATTACAGGTTCCCGCCACCATGCTCAGCTAATTTTTGTATTTTTAGTGAGACGGGATTTCACCATGTTGGCCAGGCTGGTCTCAAACTCCTGACCTCAAGTGAGCACCCGCCTCCGCCTTAGAAAGTGCTGGGATTACAGGCGTGAGCCACTGAGGCCAGCCCGCTTTTGACAATTCTGACAAACCTCTCAACCTGCCAGACCATGGCTCTATTTTGGAGATCTTACCTTCTCACACATATTTACACATTAGATGGCAGAGGAGGGAGCCAGAACAACAACAATGAAGAACGCTATGTAATTCCTAAAACAATTAAGAACATCAGCTTGTTTTGTATTAAACAAAAATCTAAGTTCTCTGAAAGACGCCTCTCATTGGGTTCACAGCAGTAGGTAAAAATGCATACAAATGAAGGCCACAGATGTGTTGCTTTGTTGTTTAATCAAATACAAATCAAAAGAATCTTAAGCCAAGGGATTCAATTAGGAAGAATTAAAAGACTTGAGCACAAACCCGCCAAGAGCAACCCAGACTCTCTGACTCTTTCAGACTAGAACTAAAATGTCCTTTCCCACATTCTCAAAACAGGAGTCCCTGAAATGCTGCCCTGTGGATGTCAGGTAAACAGAATCCAGATGTTCTGTCACCCACCATATGGTGAAAATAAACGCCACACCCCCAAAATGGACCTCAGTGGCCCGCAAATCAACAAATACAAATGGAGGCAAACTATCCATATGCCAATTTCCTGGAACTTTCTGTCCTTTTTTTCCTGCACAATCTTAGATGCTTTTAGGTAAACTGTTCATAAAAGGAAGGCATTCACAGGAGTTAATGCCAAAAGGATTATTCAAGGAGGTACAGTCAAGCAATCCAACAATTAGAATTAAGCTAAAGAAGGATAATCGTGAAGTGTTTAGAAAAGGTCATGCTGGCCGGGCACGGTGGCTCATGCTTGTAATCCCAGCACTTTGGGAGGCTGAGGCTTGTGGATCACCTGAGGTGAGGAGTTCGAGACCAGCCTGGCCAATGTGGTAAAACCACATCTCTACTAAAAATTCAAAAATTAGCCAGGCATGGTGGCAGGCACCTGTGATCACAGCTACTCAAGAGGCTAAGGCAAGAGAATCGCTTGAACCCAGGAGGCAGAGGCTGCAGTCAACCAAGATCACACCATTACACTCCAGCCTGGGTGGCAAGAGCATAACTCCGTCTCAAAAAAAAAAAAAAGAAAGAAAGAAAAGGTCATCCTTAGTTTAATGTATAAGCCACTAATGTATGGTATCATTCTACCAAGTAAGTATTTTTGATTACTTGAATCTGGGAGGCAGACGTTGCAGTGAACCTAGATCATGCCACTGCACTCCAGCTTGGGTGACATAGTGAGATCTCATCTCAAAAAAAAAAAAAAACCCACAAACAAATAAGTATTTGTTTTTCCTAACTGGGTATTTGGGATTCGGGGGCGGGGGAGATTTTTGTTTTTTCACTCTTTAACTTTTAAGTTCAGGGTACATGTGCAGGTTTGTTATATAGGTAAACTTATGTCACAGGGGTTTGTTGTACAGACTATTTATCATCCAGGTACTAAGCCTAGTACCCAATAGTTATTTTTTCTGATCCTCTCCCTCCTGCCACCCTCCATCTCAAGTAGGGCCCAGTGTGTGTTGTTCCCCTCTATGTGTCCATGAGTTCCCATCATTTAGCTCCCACTTATAAGTGACAACATGCAGCATTTGCTTTTCTGTTTCTCCTTTACTTTGCTAAGGATAATGGTTTCTAGCTCCATCCATTTTGTTCTTCTTTTATGGTTACACAGTATTCCACGGTATATATGTACCACATTTTCGGTTTTTTTTTTTTTTTTTGAGACACAGTTTCACTCTTGTTGCCCAGACTGGAGTTTACGTAATGGTGCAATCTCAGCTCACTGCAACCTCCGCCTGCCGGGTTCAAGCAATTCTGCTCAGCCTCCCAAGTAGCTGGGATTATAGGCATCCACCACCAAACCCAACTAATTTTGAATTTTTAGTAGAGACAGGGTTTCTCCATGTTGGTCAGGCTGGTCTCGAATTCCTGACCTCAGGTGATCTGCCCACCTCGGCCTCCCAAAGTGCTGGGATTATAGGCGTGAGCCACTGCGCCTGGCCATATACCACATTTTCTTTATGCAATCTGTCATTGGTGGGAATTTAGATTGCTTCCAAGTGCTTGCTATTGTGAATAGTGCTGCAATGAACATTCACGTGCATATGTCCTTATGGCAGAATGATTTATATTTTGGGGGGTATATACCCAGTAATGAGATTGCTCAGTTGTATGGCAGTTCTGTTTTTTGCTGTCTGAGGAATCGCCACACCGCTTTCCACAACGATTGAACTAATTCGCACTCTCACCAACAGTGCATAAGGTTCCCTATTCTCCGCAACCTCACAAGCAACCTAAGTGGGTATTTGTTTTTAAGATCTTGTAGC